>JAQQRF010001325.1:0-15690 GCA_030523145.1 Trissolcus brochymenae | reverse complement strand
TTGGGATGAGTCCAAAAAAAAAAGGAACGAAAAAAAAAAAAAGGGCAAAGGGAGAAAAAAAAAAAAAAAAAAAAAAAAAAAAAAAAAAAAAAAAAAAAAAAAAAAAAACACACACACACACACACACATATATATATATAGATGAGAAAAAAAGGAGCGAGATAAAAAAAATTAGGATAAATATGGAACTGCTCCTGTTACAAAGAAATGTTATACCTGGGCATTCCTTCCTGTTTGTAATAAACGGAGTAAGTGAGAATCTGGCCGTTGGGGTTCTCGGGCTCCTGCCAGTGAAGAGTAACGAATCTTGTGGTGACGATGACGAGGCTCAGGTTTCTCGGTGGTGACGGCACACTGCCCTCGATTGACTCGAAGCTCTCGGTATCATCTAGAGAATGGGGCACAGAGGATTGTAGGATACTGGATTCTCTGACTGGTTCCAAAAGATCCGCTGGATCGTCCGAAGGACTCAGGGAGATCGGCGGGTTCGGCGTGAACGCCGACGAAGTGTGCCCCAGAAGCGTGCTCGGGTGCTGCCACGTCTCGTTGTACAACTGTCGATGCAACTGCTTCTTCTTTGGGACAAGCTTCGACGACGTTTGCTTACGCTTTTCTGTATCGTTTGTTAGCATGCCACACGGTTAACGGAAAAGAGGGAAAAGTCGAAGAAATGGAAATAAAGAAATTAACTCGGAAATTAACATAATGGGAAATGAACTTAACAAAATCATTGATATGATGATTGTAAGCAGAAACAAACATTTAAAGAAAAACAGGATTGAACATTGAAATAATCTTGCAAATAATGAAATGAAAATGATAAAATAAAATAAATTGTTCATTTAAAAAAGTAACATAATCATATCCAATTAAAATTAATGAAATATAAATAAAAAAAATTACAAAAGGTAAAATGAATTAGAAATTTGAAAATACATAATGATTGTTAAAAACTAAAGGCCTTACTCGGCTGACTGATTACAAGCCTCGCAGAAGCGTGAACACTTCCGACAGGATTCACCCCGATGCACTGAAAAATACCCGCGTCAATTGGCAGGATTCCATTTATCCTCAAGTTTTCTCTGAAAAATAAATTTTAACATTTTGAGATGGAATAAATTTTTTTCTCATTTCTTAGTGAATATTTAGTTAGATGATGGAAAAATAGTCACCCATTGACAATCTGCCAGTATTCGTTCTCCTTGATCTTCTCACCATTTTTGAGCCAAGTGATTCTGGGTTTGGGTTTGCCGTATATCTCGCACTCAAATTCCAAATCTTGACTTTCGCTGGCGACTTTGTCCTCGGGCTTTTTCACCATCCGCGGTGGAACTGCAGGAAAACAATGTAGAAAAAATGTTTCCCTCGTGTTCTAATCTTGAGACTTTGTTGAGATGTTTACCAACCTTGAACGACGACGTCGGCAGCCTCATCGAGCGTTTCAACATTGTTTTCTGCTCGACACTGATACGAACCGTCGTCTCCTTCATTCACGTCTACGATTTGCAGGCTTGAGGCTCCCACAGTTCGGTATCTAAACAAACCAACAAAACAGATATCTCAACTTTCTACATTTGTTGTTTTATGAATTCTATAACATTTTAGAAATTCTATAAAATTTTAATCTCCAATTTGGGCTCATCAAAATTTTCGTAGTCTTGACAATTGAGCTCGAAAAAGTCGTTCTAATCTTCTCATTAAGGCTTCAATTGTTGAGAACGAATTCGATCGGAGCACCGAATTATATTTTCTCCTCGTGTTTAACACTTCCAACCAAACAACTAAATAATGTACCTAGAATCAGGAGCTGTTAAGTCAATAGCTTCACCATCTTTCAGCCAAAGAATAGACGGTTTTGGATTTCCATTAGCGGCGCATTCTAACGTGATCGTCGAGCCTTCCAGGACTGTTTGCTGAACGGGTTTCGCTGCAAACGTCGGTGCACTGTCCACATCGTCAACCGCTGTAACATCATTTTTATTGTAATTTGTTCTATCCGCGGCTACTTTTTGATCCTTTTTGTATACCGACCTATGTCACTGGGCAAAATTCCAACTTGAGCCTTGTTACTATATCTCGACTGACCAAATCCAGTGGTTTTGCATCTGTAGGATCCTACGTCTAACCATTGGAAATTGTCAATCTCTAAGGCTCCTAAAAAATAAATAATAATTGTTCATTCAAATTAATTCAATTTGACTAAACAATGTTGATTATAAATTTTAGTCTATCTCGTTTGATTTGAATCTAGATTGAAATTAATTGAGATGTTGAATTCAAAGATTAATGATTGATTGAAAATTTATGTGATTTATATATTGAATGGATGAAATTGATAATGACTGAGAAAAAAAAAAGAATTACTGGTAATATAAAGCAAACATTTGTATGAGATATTAAAATTAGATTAAACATTGTCAACGACGTTTCATGAAACATCAATTTCAAAACTCCGATCATTCAGCGCAATTATTTATCAATTTCCATGTGTCATCGCAGAGATATCGTCACTTGTGAATTGATTGCGAATTAATTTCGGTGTCCACACTTGAACATAATTCAAAACTTTTATTTTTTTTGTTTTTTTTTTTTTTTTTTTTTTTTTTTTTTTTTTTTTTTTTTTTTTTTTTTTTTTTTTTTTTTTTTTCTTCTTCATGCCTTTTTGGGCAAATAAATTTACCGGATGGAAGTATCGTCATTCTGCGCTCGTCCAGCTGCAACGGCTGCTCGTCTTTGAACCACTCGATCTGCACCGGACCGTACGACGTTTGAAGAGAGCAACTCAAATACGCGATCTGACCCGGGTAAAGCATCGTGTCCTGCGGCTCTTTTGCAAACCCTGGCAAACCTAGAATAGAATCGAATTGGGGTTGAAAATGTTACATTTTTTTTTTTTCAAAGTTCATTTTCATGTCCTTTTTTACTAAACTTTTATCAAGTTTTTTTACCATGCTTTTGTTTTTTTTTATTCTCATGGATTTTTTGTTTTACAATTTTCAAAAAGTTTTGAAATTGAGTTTGGTGTTTGACAAATTTGAAATGATGTCAAATTTGTGTAATAATTGAAAAAAGTTTATCTGAGTTTTGTTCATTCATATAATACATATTTTCAGCACTGAACTATTTGATTAACTAGTGAATTATTTATAATAACAAATTAATTTTGGACTATTTTTAGGTAGACAGTTTCTTATATTGATTTTAGTATCTGGAGAATGTTGAAATAATGTTATAGCTTTGAAATGAATAAGAAAATTTTGTTTGAATGTACAAGTTTGATCTCGTGGGATTTAAAATGAAATCTAAAACTAAAATGAGAAGTGTAATTTAAAGCTTACCAGCGTGTCTTATCGTAGCGGTTCGCGAGACAATGGACAGTTTGGAGACATTATCAACGGTGGCTAGACACTGATAGCCTCCGGTCAATTCCGAATTATTGGCATAAAAGCTACTAATGTACAAAGATCCATTAGCTAATTGTGATCTGAAAAAGAGGGTAGTTGACTTAGAGTGTAAAACACTTTGGTCCTTACAATTAAAATTAAACCAAAAAAAAAAAAACGAATAAAAAAGATGAAAAATATGGACAGAAAGGATTTTTAGTGGTGATTTTGTTGTATTTCAACTTTTGTTCTCAAGTTTGGAGCAATATCCGCGTCCCATTGAATTAGCATCGAATTACCGTTTGAATAAATTGTCGATCGTTTTGGTTTGGTTTGTTTCGCGGCGTTTGCCACGAAATATGTAAATTTTTAGCATAACTTTTGAGTCACAGCATGGCAAGTTCGTACCTAAAAGTGTCGCCTATAAAATTTATCGGTTGGCCGTCGTCAGTGAGCCAGTGGATCGTTGGCTCGCCGTACGGGCTTCTCGCCTGGCAGTCTAGCCTGACGGGTCCGCCTTGCTCCACTATCGCATCTTGAGGCTCTATTGTGAACGATAGCCCACCTGCGCCTGTCACTGAAACACAATTTAAACGTTTGTTTAGGACTTTCCGTCTTTTTTTTTTTTTTTTTTTTTTTTTTCCTTCTCTATACCAAATATCATTCTATGTAGCGGCATACAATTTATAAAAGTACAATTCAATCTCAAGTATTATTTTTATTATAATCAAAATGATCTTATTCTGTGTTTGTTTTTAACTTGATTTTAGGCAAGCAATCAAAATAACAATTAATTGTAAATCTTTTCAATTTCATGTATGATTTAATTTTTAAAATTGTATTAACAATTGTATGAATAATAATCATTTGATACAACTTTTTATTTCATTATTATATGCAAAATTTAAAATATTCTACACGATTATATCTCGTATTATACCAATTTGTAATTGAATAATTTGTTTTTATAGTATTGAAGAAGAGAATAACTGTTAGCAGTTGAATGATTTAGACTGGTGTAATTGTGAAATTGTTCAACTAACGTTAGAACCACAGAAATGTTTGTAATAGTTTTATAATTGGTCTAAATCTATCGCATACAGGTTAGTGTCACTGTATTCTTTTTAAATATAATAACAAGTGTTGTTGCATAATAAAATAATACTAAATTTGAGTTGATAAAAGGAATAAAACATAAATCAAAGAAGGAATTGAAAGCGAAATTGTTGTGTACAGGCAGTAGTCATATTTTTTGGTTGGTATAATTTTTATCGACTCATTACTTTTAGTTGTCGGTGACTGATATATTGACAAGAGTAATTATCCGGCTTTTTTTTTGAGCCAACGGAACGTGTAACCGCGCGGACTTGCTCATTTGTTTTCCATTCTTTGCTTTGGAGCATAAATTTGAGCGCTGATGTGACTGTGGGTGAAATATTTAAAATGCAGATTTATTGACGGTTGCTCATGACAGACCTCTCAAGGATCAATTTGATCAGCGGCGCATCCGTTTTAACGAGATCCTTGTTCCACAAGTGCAATAAAAGCTGGAAGACGAAAATTGAAAGAAACGACCGGGCAGATATCAAATTTCGCCATCTCCGAGAACACATGAGGGCGGATTAAGTGTTCGCGCAAGAGAAAGAACGCGAGACATTTTGGAGCTGACAAAATGGTTTCCAGCTTCGAATTAAACAAAGGACGCGTTTTGCTTCATCAATTAATTAATTCCTATCTTTTTATTCAATTTTACAATCCAACACGAATCAATTGTCCAATTATTACATTCAATTCAAGCTCATTTTTTTAGTTGCTATTCATTCGTTCAACATTTATTTTTGAATACAAAATACAATTTTATATTATTTTTGTGAGTTTGACTTTTAAGTTTGTAACAAATTTATATAACAAAAAGTGCGGGAGAAAAGCAAAATTCTATTGACTGAAGTTTCTTGAGCAAACTTGTCTTACATTTCTGACTCGATACGTCTGTAATAAACATCGATCTTTCATTCGTATACACACACACACACACACACACACACACACACACACACACACACACACACACACACACACACACACACACCATCCAACTTTTCAGACGTTTTTCAAACTTTTGCTAACAGTTTTGGGTATATAAGGGGCGTATTCAAAGCGGAGTTCCTTTGTAGAGTGTTGTACGATGTAAATCAATATTGGTACTGGACTTGTGCATATTCCACGCGTTCTTTCATTATTTGAATATCATCATTATCCCTTTTTTTCTCTTCTTTCCTATAAACTAATTTCCCATTTGATAAAAACTCCGTTACGGGACAAAGTATAAAGTTTTCTTTCGTACAACTTTTTGATACACAGAAAGGTTAGCTTTGAAATGACATTTACGATTTACAATTTTAACAAATCCAATTATAAAAACAACAAGAAATGATTAAAAAATTTTGCTGTATTTCATCATGTTCTTTTGTTTGTAATATTATCGAATTAACATGTACGAATTAAAAGTTCTTATATTTCATATGAGACCTAATTTTATGAAAATAAACATATGTTTATATATACTAAACTATAAAAAGGACTCTCCGCCTGAAAATTCAAACCTTCTAATATTATTTAAAAGATGATCGATAAAATGTTTCATCACAAAATTAATTCTAATGAAAACAATTTCATCATTAATTGATACAAAAAGAACGTTCTCCGTTTTTAAGGACAAAAAAATATGTATTCTCCCGTTTGGATGTTTTTTTTATTTCTTTATTTTGATGCCATTGCACAGTTTGAAATGCACCGTAATATGACTGTGTCAAATTATAGACATATGGCTCTAATCCACAGCTGGCCCCCTTTCCCCCAGAAATGATCTCTCAATATCTCAACAAAAAATTTTGTTTCCATCAAAGAAAATGTATTTAGAGATGAAAACATATGTACGAGATAAAAAAAGCATTCGTTAAAATGTCAAATTTATCATTTCACTTGGTAGATAATTCAAAATTCAAACGGTGTCAATTAAAAATTACGAGACAGTGGAGAACGAAAATTTCTCCTCTCATAATTGATATCTAATATCGTATCGTGATTCAAGGATTAGTGGAACCGGGTTATTTGTGGTCTTCTGGCGGTCAGGCACGATTTCACTAGGCGCGGGCGATCGATACCCATGACGTGCCATCAAGTTTTCGACTTTGCCATCGTTGCTTGTTATTAGCATCATTAAATATCATTACTGCGAATTCCACAGAGCCTTCCATGCCTTCTGTTGGCAACTTGATTCTTTTTTTACTTCCACCACCTCTTTTTGCGCGCCCGTCAACTTATTTTATCGCTTCTCTCTATTAACCACCGTTGGTGAGGTAATTATGACAGACACTTTCGATAACTTTCATACTAGTTATTGATCTTGCGTTGTTTTTTTCTTCAGCTTATTCACATTACGAATTCTTGTAAACTGAGTTGAAATTCAAAACTATTTCTTTTTTTTATTTAAACAAAGTCTGTCCGACCCGTATGATTATTTAGAGATTAATTTTTTTTTAATTTCCTTTATAATTTTCTTCAGTGACAATAATTAATTTGTTGATTAACACATTGTTGATTATTGTAAATAAATTGAAAATTGTTTGTATGTATATGTAAAACTACAAAAGGCAAAATTTATATTCATCCTCGGCAAAATTATGTACAAGATGGGACAAGATAATCAAATTAAGGATATAAGTCTTGGAATACGCGCGATCATTATGCGAGAGTTATTTCATACGACATTAGTCATTTTCCGGCAAGCCGCTGCGCGCAGAGAGAAGGAAATTTATTGTTGTGAGACAACGCGAATAAATATGGGCGTGAAGACGTCAAAATAGCGCACCGGCGCTGTTCAAATTGCATTGTTTATGCATTTTTGTATGTGTTTTTTTCGTTGTTAGCTAAATAAATAAAGAGCCCTGACTCCGATGGTAGATGATTGATACGATATTGTTACGTCGTCGAAATATGAAAGTTGATTTATGCGAGGCGCGAAAAAGTTACGATTGAGAGATAAAGTGTCAATTCGCATTTTACAAATCAGAGACACCTCCATATGTGCCTGTCAATATTTTTTGATTGTAGCCTGAGAATCGTTGGAATTAAAAAATTGTATGAAAAATTCATCAATCTGATACGGAGATTAATTGAAAACTAATGACCATTCAGTTTAATTCAATCGAATTAGAAAAAGTTTTGAAACGTGATAAAAAATAAATAAATAAATTAACTAAACGAACATAATGATTGATACGAAAAAAAAATCTCTAATCGATTTTTCTTTTCAAATGGATATGAAATGAAATAAATTTTAATTATGCTAAAAGTTATAAATGAAATATGTCAACTAAAATTGTTGTATATGATTAAAATAAATGGATGAGTTTAGTTTATATATAAATCAAAACGAAATTGAATCAAGACGAAAATGAATGTGCGAATTCAGAGTGCAAGTGATTAATTGGCATCATTTTGATGTGTTGTTGCAGTTGTCGCATATATATTCGTATATAATGTGTAATCATTTGTACGTTACGCGCGCATTGCACGTGGACGTTAGCAGGTTATTGCTAACGAGATTTTTCGCTGAAGGTATTATTTTGAGTTTATATACGCGACAACTGATACGCGAGACCTTCCTCTCTCGCTGTAATCAAATCTATTACTACTCAGATACGAGTGGCTGTGTGCGCTTTCGAACATTTTGATAATTTGGACACTGGCCAGAGAAATGCAACCCCCAGCTCGAATTTTCTTCGCCATCAGCAATTTTCTTTTGCTCCTCGTTATGCCTCATAATACGCTGATTCGCCTCCTAAGTAGCCCTCGTCGTCTATCATGATTAATGCTATTACAATTTTTAATGTACATTTTTAATCACGTGATTGCTTCTTGTTCTATAGTAGCTGTGGAAAAAAAAATTCCATCAATTTAAAATATTACACACAAAAATAAGATATAACGATTAGTTCGCATTCATTTATATATATATATCATCATTGATGAAGAGTGTTTTTGTCTCATTTCTTTTTTCAAGATAGGTTAAAATCTTATATAGTTAAGGTTTAAACTCGTCTTAAATTTGGATGCAAAGACAAATTGGATTAAGAAAGGATTGATCGCGGGGATTCCTTCGGGGACCTCATTTCAACCTCAATTGAGCATTTATCCAGCAGCCAAATATTGCTTCCGCGCCGGCGGATTTAATCGAACAAAACTGAAGCTTTCATTTTGTCGCGTAAATCCGTCTCTGGCAGTGGTGAGAGCGCGCGACATCATTAAATCAAATAATCATGAGCCGTCCCATTCTTCGCAGGCGTGTGTCTGAAAATCCGGCGCCGCTCTTTCCGCCGGAGCAAAAACTCGAGCAAAAATGCACCGCTTGTCGTGTGCTCGGCTTATCAGCAAAATTTGCGAATCGTTTGCAATCCATTGTTCTGATTGGATGTGCATTCAATTTTGTTGAATTTTGACGAAAAGTTTTGCCGATAATTTGGATCAAAAATAGTGTGATCAAAAAATGTTGACTCATTCATTAATTTCATATTCTATCGAATGATATTGACGAATTGTTCAAAAAATAAAGACAAAATAATTGTTTTTAAAAATGGAAACACTTGGGAAAATTGGTTAACAAACGCAAAGAGTTTGCAAGTTGCTATGATAAAAGATGAAAAGCAGAGAAAGAGAGGCTGCTTTCGTAAGGCAAAATAAACTGGCGGACGCGCTGATTTACGACGCCGTCCGACAACCTACCGCACGCTGCTCCAAAATAGATTTACGCGCGGGGAGAACGACTGCGCGACTATGTACCTATACTATGCAGCGTGGTGTCACTGCCGTCGAGCAATGAAATTTCGCGCGATAGTGGGTGCGCACGTACAATTATGAACCCAACTTCCATAAGCCTAGATGAAATTGCGATTCACCTACACACGTTCATTCGTACGTGCGATTATAAACCCTCCGCTCTGGAATTCCAACAATTCCAGAACTCACTATAATTAACAAAATTTATCTCCTCTTTTTTCATTTTAAAATTAATACAACTTTTGTATTGGTCATTTTAATGTCCCCTTTTTTTAGTTGGATCAAATAAAACAAAAACAACAATTAAGTATCATCATCTCTCATCCTTTTATTTCTGACCAATCAGTTATTTTAATGCGGATGATTAAGTAATAAAATAAATTTTCACGGGGCAATTTTTGATCACGAAATAGTCATTCTAATAACTCTGCGATCTGTTTTAATATTAACCCCCATGGTCATCAATCTCTGGGATGTATATAACAAGGGCTTACCGCGAATCGACAATGCAATTTCTCATCTTGTCATTTGGTTTGCGAGCCGGGCTCAAAACAAACGCGACATTAATGACTCTCGATAAGAGTACACAAGGTTGATGAAAATCTTCATAATTACCCTGACCTGTGTGTATTTTATAGTCACGCTCGGCAGCGATGACAAATTCCATACTACGCAGTGATTTAGAACAGACGACGGACAAACAGGATCGCGCCGTCATGTAGCAAAAAACCGATCCACCAAATTGCTCTTTGATTTTACAAATATTTATTCGACGTGCGCTTCAAAACAAGTGACATTTTTGTCTGTGAAACCATGCCGCATCAGTCAGTTGCATGCAATTTAGTTGCCATTCAAATTGCTCTTCAAATATTCAAAACTTGTTCGTTCGATTTGGATTTTGAAACCAATTTTTAGTTTCGCTTCAAAATCCATCTAATTTCATATTAATAAAATTTGGTATTTTTAGTTAACAACAAACTTGATAATGATTCATAATCGTTTATTGTTCACTTGATGTGATGAACGTTCGCAATTTCACTTAAAATGATCAAAGCATATTTGATATATGTTTTTGTTTGAAAATGCGATATATATGAATCGCGATTTTGCATCTATGCAATCGCATGTCTCGTAAAATGCATCTTTTGTAATAAATTGTCGTGAATCCCATATCTATAACTTGATGGTATTTTTATCTCCAGTTTGATACATTTTATTCGGCAAAAGCTCCCATTGTATAAAGCAACTGTCACCACTTGTTACAGAGTCTACCCTGCAAGTTGGCATAAAATGGCGACGGAAAACGCGCCACCGTCGCGCGTAAGGCATACGTAAAGAATATAAAACCTTTTAAACGATCAAGTCGGCGAATTAATTTAACGCGATTGTCGTGACTCGGCGAAGGAGGTGCGCGGGAGAAAGCACTTGATGGTTGTCGACAATTTGGTCCGCTAAATTATTGACGAGCTTCCTTCAGGAGCGTTCGATACGATCTTCGAGATATGAATTTGCGCTTGTAATCAAACATGACGGATGAGATAGCGACGAGTGATTATCATTTCTATACAACAAAATGTGTGCTGGCAAAATACACGATTAATATTTAACCTAAATCAAAAATAAAATTATATACACGATATTTCATTCTTTATGTGATATACGCATGGATGCAAAAGAAATCAATTTTATGATAGATTATTTCCCTCACCTATTTTTCGATTAATCATTTATCAAAGTTTATCATTATTAATCACAAATTATTCTTAACCTTTTTTATTTACTCATCAATCGCAGTTTACTATATATATATATATATATATATATATATATTTTTTTTTTTTTTTTTTTTTTTTTTTCACCAATTGAAACATTTTAAAATATTTTCTCCAATTTCTGTCCTTGGACATTTATTTTAATTCTATTAAAACTATAATATCATTTATTTCTTTAGTCTTTAGCATCAATTTTAACCTTTTCTTCTTCAATCACTTGATTCATTGTTTTTAAAGCTATTTTTTCTTTCTTATTTATCAAAGTAGAGACTGTATCTCAACTAATAACTCATTAAAAGAAAATTTGAGAAACATTTTTACTGAAGAAAAAAAATCATTCATCTTTGTACTACAATTCTGCATTTTGATATACATCTGCGGTACTGTACGGGTGGCACGTCTGTTTGTTCTATGAATCTGAAATCTACATTTCATTCTTTATCTTACGAACAAATGTATTATCTATACGGAGTAGACTAGTTCGAATTTTGACTTGATTTTATTTTGTAGAGAACAACATTTTGCAAGTGCGTGTGCAAAGTTGAAAAGCATTGGTTGAATATTTGTTGAGTAAATAAATGCGTTCAGTTTTGGTATACAGTTTGTTACATTCAAGCTTATAATGTCAGTTTTAAAACCCGCCATTAATGGAACAAAATTTGAATCCACAACAGATGGTGCTGTAGGCAATTGCAATAAAAAAAATGGTCAACACAAAATTCAAGATTTCCCGCCGATGATTTTGAACTATATATAAGAAACCTTAAAAACTGTAAAATCCGTCAAACTTATTTATTTATATAATAATAGACACAGCGGTTACACTGATGTAGACATATCGAGATTGTTTCTATATAAGATACATATATACAAGCGAAAATAGAAGAGAAAATTTACAGTAAATTACAGATTAAAATATAAAACAAAATTGCAAAAGGAGCCAATATCAATGCGGAAATATTAGATAACGAGAAGACGAAAAAAAAATCAAAATAGGTTAGTAGAATAAGTATTATAATAAGAATATATAACTTTGATTCATATAAGATCTGTTCTCAAAACAAACAAGTTTCGATTGCGATATACTGCAAATGACAAAGCTGTTGTTTAGATAAGTAATTTTATTCTTATAATTCTTATAAGTTGATAAAAAAAACTACTACTACCGTTGCATTTTGCAAAATGTACATCACCTTGGATAATTACATTGTTCCGTTCAAGTGCAATCAATTAGAGAATGTAAAAAAATTTGCATATTCAGACGATGTATACTATGAAAATTGGTATATTCGATGAATAATTACGCACGTATAGAGTAAATTGCGCGTAGAAAAAAAGAGAAAAAAATTGGAATTGAAAAAAGTTGTAGTTTTTAAAAGTTCATAATTGCAGTATTTTTATGCGAAACTTGTGGCCAAGCGATATTGAAGATTTCGTAGTATATATACAAAGACGACGGACAATAGAATATCATCTGCTTGCAATCCCTTGAATACTGACAATTCATTGATTGAATGTTGAGTATAAAATAAACTTGAAAATAAATGTATCTGTGAATTAGATATGATGATGTAATGTTGACTTTTCTTGGCATTTATTCATATTTGTCAACAGATCAGATGATGCACAATTGGCTTGGCAACATGTGTATACGCGAGCCTTTATGATTCACAAATTACAAATTACTTTTTCTCATCGATGATGTATGTGTACTTGGCCAAGTCATTTTAGATGCAAACTATATTTTCAAATTTATAATATACGTACTCGACGTCTCACGCTAAGAAACATGTATCGTTATTGAAAACTACACTGATAACTAAATATGTTGCAAAATTTTTAATCTGCTGGATATATTCTATGATAGTGCAAATATCAGTGCAGCTCAATATTTGTATCATAAAGTTTACAAGATCATCTGATAATTTGTACAATTATTATTTCGATGATGCCATATATTTTGTTTTCATTTTTTTATTTTCTTTTTTTTTTTTTTCAAACTACGAAATTTAATTTATTGTTTGAAATGTTTATACGACATGTTAGTATCAAATAATTTTATGATAGGCATAAACTTAGTGATTTCTTTATTTACAAACAAGTACGTCGATGAAAACTTTCTGTTAGATTTGTTGTTATAAATTAATGTGAGAGATGCAATTTGTTCAAATTTTGTGTACATTACCGTGAAATTAGTTTAATTAGCTTTGAATATTTTGCAAATTTTAAATATATATAAGTGAAAAGTAGGATTGAACATTGAATGAGCGATAATCCTGACGAAAATTAGGTGATGTCTCAATAATTTCCGAATGTGGAGGCAGTCGCTTCCGTTGCTTGATCTAAGGCTATTAATAAGTGTTTAGGAAAGAGACAATTTCGTGAGAACATCGTTCGGATTCGCTTTTGAAATAAATCAAAGCAGCGGTGTGTTGGTTGCGTTCAAAATTGACACTTGAATGGCTCAATTTGTAAACTCAATTAAAGATACTCTACCACTTTTTATCTGACCACTCCATTAAATATCAAAATGAATCAGCTTTATCCTAAACAGCAATTTGCTAATGAATTGGACACGAGTTTTTTAACCCCTCCCCCATTTTGAGTACAAATCGGTCTTAAAAACGTCACTTTTTTTATCAATGCCAATGATTAATTCGAATAAAAACTTGTGTTTCGTCGTTGTCGTTTTTGAAACATTGTTTATGACATAATCGATAACGAAACGGCACCGAAGCGCGCACTTGTTTCCGCAATTTTGCTGTCGCAAACTGCACTTTTTGCTTCAATTAACGTCCGGAGATAATGTTAATGTGTGGGAACTATTGAAATTGTAGTTGACGAACTTTGCAATATGTGACATCGTTTATAATTCAACGGGCACTGATATATATTGCGTCACGCTAGAAAACATTATTTTAATTTGATTCGATCTTGTTGTCGGGATGCAGGGCCATTATACACGCACTTTTGGCTGATGATGCGGCAGTGGGCTCGAACCATTTTCTTTAAATGATTCAACATCATGTGTTGTTTACATCAATTTTCTTACAACAAAAGAATATATCATATTTCAACGAATTTTTCATTCACTTCCAACGTGTTTTATTTCACATTATGGTTTATCAAAATATACGAGAAATATTTGAGTCAAGTTCAGTGATGTGAAAAAGTTCATTATTGCATTTTCATGTAACGAAAATCTTGTTTTAATATTATAATATAAAGTTAATGGAGAAACGAGTTAATTTTATACACAAAAGCTTTTAGTCGACAGATAATTTAAATATAATAAATGGAAGGTTCAGTTAAATCACTGTGTATAATTTTAAGATAATTTTCGCTATAATTGCAAATTATTATTTTGTAGAAATTTTCATCAGAAAATCATGAACAAATAAAATATCTTCTTTGAGTAAAAAGTTGATTAAGTGAAAGCCTATTAATTACGAATCAGTGAACAATTGAATTGATTAAGAATATGCCTAAAAGATCAAAACCATTTTGACGCTCTGAATGATAAAAAAAATCTTTTTTCGCTTCAACTAAATTTAAATACATTTACATCAATTCATTCAGTAAAACTGTTAATTTTTTCTTCCATTTTTCCTTTCCTTTATTCACGTGGTATATATTTCTCTCGGGTTTCATTTCTTGAAATTGTATCATCGCCTCATAATTAAAACTAAAAATAAAAAACATGAAAAAAAAAAAAAAAAAAAAAAAACAGAAAATAAAACTTGCACCAACTTGGCTTGCCAGCTCTTCCACTTGCTCCAATTTTTCAACAAATTGCAATTAAAGAAAAATATATCCAAAGGATTGCAGTTGATGTGCCGCTGTGAAATTTCCTATTAAAATTAACTTGCATGGAATTGCGTCGTCGGCGGAGTTCTAAATGAAGCCGACGATGGAGTGTTTTTACAATATTTCCTGCTTTTAATGTTACCAGGTGTGGGATCTTACTTTGACTCGGGCAGAGCGCTCTTTACTCAGTCATTAGTGCTTTTGCCAGCGGCAAAATAATTTGGTAACTCTACGGCCGAAGTAAACGCTCGTTGACAGCTCTTCTTGTATGCTACACTCGAACTCGTGTAACCCGGGTATACACTGTTATTGCCGGTGTATTATTCTCTCTTCCACGTCGAGCATTTCACGTTGTCAGACAATACGTTATAACTTGGCGCGCAAATCTGTCGCTTTTGCTACTTGTTGACAACTGTTGACAATCGCACTATTTAAACAACAAACAATAATAAAACAATATCAGTTAAGTTAATATATAGAAATCAAACAACTTAATTTGTGTCAAATAGAAAAGTAAAAAAGAAAAGAGAGAGAGAGAGAGAGAGAGAGAGAGAGAGAGAGAGAGAGAGAGAGAGAGAGCGAGCAATAACACTTTTTATTATGAATAAAATATTATTCGTTGAAATCAAATCTAATGGTCTATTAAAAAAAAGTATATATTTAACATTGACACAAATTACTATGTTTCTACTGGATGATTATTATTATCTATATTTATTTATGATATTACTGGAATTTTACATTAGAGTTTGTTCTACAAATCAAGATTTTTTTTTTTTTTTTTTTTTTTTTTTTTTTTTTTTTTTTTTTTTTTTTTTTTTTTTTTTTTTTTTTTTTTCTTTTTTTTATATATTCTTTTTTTTTATTTTTTTTTTTTCTTTTTTTTTTTT
>JAQQRF010001324.1:0-13127 GCA_030523145.1 Trissolcus brochymenae | reverse complement strand
TTAAAAATGCGTATAAGCTCGGGTGGTCTCGACCAACGACAACAGAGAAGCGATTATGCCAGCCTTCGGATGCGTTGTTTGTACGAGCAGTATTCTGCATCACCGCTTCGTACACATTCCACAGTGACGCTGGGTACCGCGGCTTGGTAGCTTTTCGCCTTCCTCTTGCTGGTTTTCCTCTTACGTAGTTGTCCTCGAAATAGTCAATAATTTCGTCAAATTCATCGGGTGCATTTTCAACAAAAATATCGAAAGCTTCCTGGACATCTTCTAAAGGCACGAAAGCTGTGGCACACATCATTTGCGCGGCTATTTTGATCGACCGATCATCTGGATCGTTTTAAACTTGCTGTAAACTGACTGACTGAATTTTTCGATAAACCGCTTGCCGCAGGTGAAAAAAGCAAGCTCGAACAATGACGTTTTCCATTTTTTCAGCTGCGTTGACGACAGCTAATTCTAAATCGCTCAAAATAAGAGTAAGTGACTTTCGGAAACCATGTCTGTCAAATTCATCATGTATAACTTCGAAAACCTAAAAAAACAGTATATAGTAGAATGCGAAGTGTGTAAGTAGTAAAAATTTTTAATCACTTTTTCGTATGCTTTTTGGGTCTTATTTTCCATCACAGCGTAAACCAGGAGCAGGGAAATTTTCTTCTCTTCACCGTTCACGATTTGTACGAATCCGACCAACACAGCAAATAGCTGATAGAAAATTGTGGGAACAACTTTGAAAGTTCCATCGATATACCACACAGGACTTTTCGATAATCTTCTCAAATTTTCTTTTGTCGCGAAAATCAGCAGCCTTCCAACGTCAGAATCTACATCGTTCCTGGAGTCATATAACAAGAAGTTCTCGCCGGTAATTGGTGGTAAAAAAGTCGTAGTGGTAAAAATGTATTGGTAAAAGTGTCCCCCCACCACGTTTTTCATATCTACTTTATGAATCCGTATGAGAAGAAGCAAAACATCGTTGACATTTGCATTATTAAAATAATTCGAAGATATCTTTGCAGTCACAAAATTAATAATTTTGTTTTTACACATTTCAACACGTTTTTGTATTTCTCGAGGTAACAGAGTCTTGACCTAATACATGGTACTAAATTCACTAACATTTCACATTACACCTTTTTAATCACAATCATCGGTGGACACCATGAACCGTGAACACCTGTGTGTCAAGGCACAGTTTTCACCTCAACTCTTATCAACAGATATTTTGCATATATTTGATTCAAAGCTTTTGCGTGAGCTAAAAGAAGTCCAGGATTTATTTTGACACGTCTTACTAAAAACACAGCATACATGATTTTCAAATGATAAGATTCAGTGTGTTCAGACAAGAAATAAAATTCTTTACGTGACCTTACTAGACGAATTCTCAATTCCGTATCCGAAAATACGCATTCATTCTGATTACACAGATCGCTGTGAATATAATCAATGAGGTCAATAGAAGAGTTTGTTTTGAAGTATTCTTTTCTTATTTTTGAACCAACGTTAGCATCTGTGAGATCATCCAATTCACCAGCTGTATTGTTACGCCCGGAGAAGTAACAATTTTGTAGGTTAAGTTTTCGACACACGACAATTTAATAGAGAGTTGGCACTCAAGAAATTTGAAACATTGGAGGGAAGGTTTTTCAACTAAAAATTCCTGATTCCATAAAACTAAATTTTATTTTTTAAACAATAGTATTTAACAAAGTATCAGTGTCTGACAAGAAAATTAAATGAAGATTGATTCAATTGATTGCTAAAATTAATAATTCTTTACTGAATTTGTAAACATTAATGACGATTTATTAAACATTGAAATTTAAATGGAAATTACAATAGCATGTGTGTCAGAAAAATTAACAGTTAACATTTTAGAAATAATTAATCGTCTTGTTGACATATCTTTATTAAAACAGAAATTAAGATCGACTGTTTATTTCTCAAGACCTTCAGATTTTCTAGTAGTGTTATTCCGCTAAATTCTTGTCGGATTTTATCTAATTTGAACAAAATATGTTTTTGATTGTATTCAATAGCTCGATGTCTAATTTTTTTGCGATATTACGACTAACGGTCTTTATTTTGTTATTATTATTATTTACAAAAACAGTGATATTCGAAGATGAGGTACAGAGATTCGAACGAAGTTGCGCGCAGTTCACGTTAAGCGGAGCTGTCGCTTGTTCTGGTTTGGGATCAAAGAGTGAGAGGTCGGAAATGTCCAAAGTGCGTAAAGGATACGCTGAGAGTTTGTTCAATCCAAATTCGTCGATATTCACTTAAAAAGAGAGTAAGTTTAAGGGTTGGTTCGAATAATAAAAGTTATATCGAAAGATATATGGTTGGTTCTTCGATTGGTTATGAATTGTTAATTTATGGAATAATTCTTAACTGAAAACATCAAGTTATCTGGATTTCTTGCTAATGACTTGAAAATTATTTTTTGTAATTTGTTGCTTGATTTTAAAAAGGTCATTACTTTTGTAAGGATGTTTGGAGTTATTGTTGTTTATTCATGATTTATTAATCGGGAAAAAATGAAGGGATTAAAAATTAGTTAGTTGATTGTGATTTTTATTTGATTGTTAATATTGGTAATAGGATTAATGAGAGGACAGGAAAAGTTTTCTCACAAATATTTACTCTGAGGTAAAATGTTTATTGAGATACTTTGAGGATGATGAGTTGGTGCGGTACGAAAAGATAATATTAAGATAATAACAATTGTTTCACTATTCCAGTGATTAATAATTGTATTTTTTTTATCTTTGAAAAAAAATGAACTTAATCGTCGAAACTTAATGAAATTAACTATAAAGATAATAACAATTATTTCACTCTTTCAGCGATTAATAATTGTATTTTTAATCCTTTGTGAAAATTGAACTTAACTAGTTTAGCTATACGGATAATAACAACTATTTCACTGTTTCAGTGATTAATAATTGTGTTTTTATCATTCGATATGTTTTAAATTTTGTTTAAAAAATTAACTGAAATAATTCAGTAAGTTAATTTTTATCTAACATAACTAAAGTAGGTCAATTCTAAAGTAGGTTTTTCGTCTGTCATGTCACGTTTGAAAAATGAGTGAGCGCGCACGATTCAATTGCGCGCCACTATTTCAACTGGAAATATCGTACTTGGACTCATAACTAATTTAACTTGTGCTGGACGAATTATTATAAAGTTGTGTTTGTGTGCATGTGATGCGATTGAAGATGCTTTTTAGTATAACAATAAAATTGATGTGCAAATTATGAGTTTTCGTTAGTTGATATTTAACGTTGATGTTAACAATCTTACTTGTAGTCGGAGATAACTTTGTAGGTTGGTTGCAGTTTGTCGGGTGGTCCCTCAGAACAATATTCAATATACACTTTTTAACAATTTAGTAACGACCGCGTACGAAATTATAAATGGTGGTCAAGAATCTCGGGGATAAACTTTTTAACAATTTTTTGGATGAACAACAGTGTAGCTGGAGTACAACTCATGATCGGGAGTTTCATGGAGCAAGGAATGGTTCGGAGATGAGAACTGATTGACAAGCGATCCCATTTCCCTATTTAAAGAAATCAAAATATATGGGCCTAGATGGGACTTATGGTGGGAAATATTTTTCCGGGAACCTGCTCGAGGGCTGGTTCTTCCTGGTCGTAAATCAGAGATGAACTTGACGCAAAAGTCAAGTATCATATGGAAAAATTGAGTACATGATTTTGGCATTAATCGACATAGTGATAATAAGTGAATTTTATGCCATTTTCCCATATTCAGTCACTAATGTACGATTTTCTAAGAGTTAAGCGTTTTTTCTACGCTCGTAAAAATCTGTAATTAGGAATGGCTTCATTATCCGTTGTATCCCAAAGTGCCCATCGGTGACTGTGCGCTAGTTCAATAGCATTTGGTATTTGGTAATCATGTACCAAGTCTAATTATACGTAGTTGAATTCTTTAAATAAATACTTTGTTGATTGTAAAATTATATTGCAAAATTACTTTATTTTATATTGTTTTGTTAAATAACATTGGCTACTTCATATGAGCTTCTTTTTCTATTTTATTTCATGTCTCTTATGAAAAGTGAAATGTGGGCATGAAAGGTTAGATAGAAACATTTGAATTTTCTTGATGCGCGCCTATAACCTCTTCAGTCTGTCACGGTACGCGCATCATGTAACAGTATCATTGAACCATAAGACTCTCGATAAATGTGAGTTTTGTGCATCGGACTCATAGTTCAAAAGGTTTTTAATGTATGCTCTATATGGATAAGCATTGTTTGATAGAGAAACAAGTTTTTGATTAAGAAAAACATCTACCTGAATAAACAACAAGTGAAGTAGATTATTAACAACTCCGGGGTCAGCAGCTTGAGCAGCAGCTCCAGCGCCTTCAACTATCGATGATTCAACTTTCAAACTCAACATACTATGCGTAACATCTAAATAATCTTCTCCTCGCGATAAATTCAATAAGGCTTGATTTGGACAAAGAAGAAAACGGTCGATGATGTACCAATTGTGAAGATTTGATTGTGGTTTGTGTCGGAGGAAAAGTAAAAATATCCAACTCAGATTATAAACATTTAAACAAGTGTCCGTGTAAGAAAGCCATTATTTATGTGAAAATATCCCTGACAGAGCGCAACTTTTCAACTTTCTTCTTGTTTGATCTTTTTTTGTTATTACGTTTTTTCGTTTTCTTATGTTTTTTCTTTCTCGATTGCTTTTTAATTTTAAAGGTTGTCTACCAATTTGCTGTATATAATATTCCTCATAATAATTGGCCATGATGCTGAGTACGTTTAAAATGGAAAGTAGCAATTAAGCGTGGTTCGTCGGATTGAAGAAAATGCGAAGGACGAATGGGCACGTTTAACGCCACATTGTGGCCCATTTAATTTTATTTGAAATAAAAAAGAAACTTGACCTTTTTCGGATTTATGGCACTTTTTTTACAAAAATTATGATTTACAACTGCCGAGTCCGGGACGCCGGACATCGGCTTTAAAATGCATATGGTCACAATCTGTTGGAATTGTTTGTTTACTCAAGGGAAAATAAAACCTGTGTTAGAGGCTATCCCAACTGATTTAAAAAGCCCAAGTTTTGTTGAGAACAGCTCAATTGTTAATCAGCATCTGAAAGGAACTACTTTATCATATCGAGACTTGCGATCCCCGTCCACTTCTGTGAGACCCAAGTCCGCATTTAGCGTGACCCAATATCTTGTCCGCGTCTCGCGAGACCCAACGCACCTCAAGTGCATAAAATTAAGGATACGCAAGTCTAATAAATCAACCTCAATAATCCATATAATTCGATATTGAATCTGTCCTAGTAACTGAACATTCATCGTGGCCATTTGTCCTGCCGTGTTATCATCAACAAAATATCTATATCATCGTAAACCAAAATCAGTGTTCAACTTATAAACAATTAATACAGTACAATTGTGCAGCCTTTTTTTTGTACTGTCACACTCCAAACCGTCCAAATTTAAATTCGATTGGGCTTCCAAGGCTGTTTCTCAAGTCGATTCTTACAGATTGAAAAGATGATCGCAAAAGCGAAAAAAAAACGGGTGGGGGCAAAATTTACAGATTGGAACAAAAATAATTGTAATTAATTGTATGCACGAGTACAATTCGCAAGAAAGGTGTTTGACATACAAACTATTTGGGATTGATCGATATAAATTGAAAGGATATTCATCCTGGGCAGTTGGATTACCTGGAGAAATCAGTTCTAAGCAATAACTTACTTTATAAGGAAAGCCTAAAATGCGTCCCAGACTGAACCCCATAAATAACTTGTGACTGTCTTCGTTACTTGATACGCACGGACCTTTGTCAGTACATTTTTTATTATCCGAATTAATGATTGTTATGTGAGCAACATTATTTTCATCCAGCTCAATGAAAAAATGATCAGAAAACTGCTCGTTAGTATTTAAAAAAAATCTGACTTACACTTTTCCAGTGATTATCAGGAATTGTGATAGAATAATAAGTTTCATTATAAAAAAATTCAATTTCTTTTTCTTGACCAATGTCAGGTATATGTTGAAATGTTCATGTGTATTTAATTTCTGATAATGCAACGCTCCATTCGCAGTTCAATGTGACCCTTCAGTGTAATTGTACAACAAAATTTGTGGTTTTATTTTCTGAAAAAAGATCCGTACTCGCATTGCTAAGTAAGCATATGAAAAATTTGCCAAATTCATGATCAAATATCTTTCCAACTCGAAGTAGGAATTCAGCTATTGAATTAATTAGTAGGTAGTTTTTCCATCTGACAAGAACTTGCTTATTAGAACCTGAACCTTGTGAACGTATAACTTTATCAATTTTAAACTCAGCGTTATATACATTATTTCTTACATAGCCTAATTCGTTTCCGCAAAAAAATCCGTCGATTTCTTCACCTGCTCAATCTTTTATTATATATATAACAGGGTACTGATTTGCAAGAACTCTTGATATAATAAATAAAACAGTGTATTTAGGCTTGCGAATTCGTGTATCTAATTGTTCTTTCTTTTCCAACAAACGATTACGTACCTCTCGAGCTGTTTTTTTATTGACTTGAGCAGGCGTCATACGTATGCTGGAGTATTAAGCATTGTTATACGCTCAAACTATCAATTATATAACATTGATGTAACGGTTTGTATTACGATAAGTTAAACAACGAAATATTCTCTCCTTACTTTGCGTACCGTGCACTCTACGATTGCATATTTAACGTTGGGGCTGCGTAGTACCATATAATAAATATCCCACTTTTTTTAAACTTGCTGCATTTTATCACCGAAAAATTCTTTGCCATTGTCGCTTTGAAGAAAATCAGGGACACGTCCTTTTTCAAGAATTTATATATAGCTGTGGAACACCCTGTATGATAGTTTCCTTTCTGATCCAAACTTTTTCAGGAACAGTCTGTTTATTTATCGTTACCACCGGTGATTTCAGTGGCAAATTTTGAAGAAATCGCGTAAATAGTTATTGAAAATTATTCCACTTTTCCCGATTGTCTTTCCCAGAACTCAAAACATAACTCATTTCAACATCCAATCGTGATAAAGGGTCCTCCAGTGTTTGTACAGATGATCTCGTTTGTAAATTTTCCTCGGGTATGAGAATCATTTTCAGCGTTTTCCATTGATGAGTTTTAAAAATAATTCTCCAATAACAGGTGTCAGTAAAAGAATTAGAAAACCGCCTCCTGGTGGTTTTCAACAACATTAATTTTTTTTTTTAATCAACTACCTTTCTTCAGTCTCAACAGTCTCAACAGACTCAACAGTCGACGGTGTTGTTTCAATTTTGTTTCCTTTCTGTGGTAAGCTCGATATTCCGTGGGAAAGATTCAAAACAATTTCGTATATACACTTTATCTCAGTCCGTCATCACATGCTAATTTTTGCTCATGGTAGAAGAAATAAAAACACATACGTATTTCAAATTTTATTGAACGATATTTTGTACTGAATACAATTTCTATTGTTTATCTCCAAACCCAATAATTTGTAAACATAATTTCGTAGATAACGTGAATCACTCCTGTGAATATTAAACAGTTCTTTATGATTGGCTGCTGTTTCCTCAAATCCTTCAGTCACCTCCACTTGTAAAAATGTTACGTCATCGCTCAAGTGATTTAGTTTGAATTTGAGCATTTAAATGAACGAGCCAGATGAGCTCATTCTTTTGCTTTATTTGATCTAGTCATTTCTCAACTCTTTCGTTCTTTCTTTATTACTTTCTTTTTAGTGCGTGCGACACTGACGCGCACAATCCGGCCGGCAAGAAAACACTTACAGTGTGAATGGCAGGTTGTCGACCATAGGGGCCACACCTGTCGCTTCAGATTTTCACATTAAATTTTCATCATTCAAATTTGAAAACTGCAATCAGAGATCTGATTGCAGATTAATGATCAGGGGGTTTAATATGATAAATAAGTTGGGTTTTCCGTTTTGGGGAAAATTGTAAAAGGCTCTTATGGGGGGCAATTTGTTCTCCTGATTGGAGAAGAAAAAGAAGAAGGGGGCCGTAAACGGTTCAAGCTGTAAATTCGGTGATTGGCGCGGCGATTAATCCTCCAGAGCTTATAACTTAACGAGCGCCAGGCCCAGAAGTCACTTCTGGGCAAGAGATCAGAGCCTCCAGTACCCTAAAGGCAACTCACAGGTAATCCAAGCCGACCCCAGGCGACCCCAGGGAAACCAGCTGAAAAAGGCTAAGGTAAAAGGAACTTCGTGCGTGCGAAAAAAACACGAATTTTGCTTTCTTTATTTTTGGCGAAAGTCGTATAATTTTTTATTTATTAATTGCGCGTGCAGAAGTAGCGCTGATGACGTGCGTGCGAGAGCAGCACGGGGAAATTACAGGCAAACGCTGTAATTTTAATGGTTTTTAGAGGTCAGCTAAACAAGGCGAGATTGATCATCTAAAATTTTTTATTAATTATTTAATTAGCTTAATTGAATAATCATTTTTGTTAATCCTGATGCTTCTATTAGAAAAGTAAAATCAAATTAGAAGAAAACAAATATCGTATATTTATTCTTTTTTCAGAGAAATGTAATAAGTTTGGTATTTGCATTGGAATTTAGAGTCAAGGTCTTTTGCACTTTTTCATAAGTTTGATCAATTCAACTGCAATTTAAAACTCCATAAAAATTAGTTTTGAATCAAAATAGCTTTATTTAATTACTTCAGTTTGAAAACTTGAAAATAAATTTTATGATTTCATTAAAAAATCTTGAAATTAGAAATGACTAAGAGGCCAAACGTAACATCACGTGGCTTCGTTTAAATTACACCAAGAGATAAATACTTCTGAATCATTTATCGGTAAGTACCCTTTATCTTCAATTTCAGGATTACTCGTGATATTAAATTATTTCTCGGGTGAGGTTAGAATTTCTGTCTTGGTCATGTTTTTTCTCTGATCTATTTTCCTAATTTAGCATCAGCTTAGAAATTTAACGCAAAACAGGATTACTCTTTATGTTGTTTTATTGTAGCTGTACACCTTCTGCTTTAGCAAAATCTAAAATAAACTGATGTTTTGTTCCTCCATCTTAACATCTATCAGAAATCCTGAAGCTTCTGTTTTAAATTTTGAAAACATTTTTATAAATTCTACAAACAATCCGCCTTCTCCCGTGGCGTGATTGTTCTGTGATGTCTTATACTGCCATATTACATAAAATTTTATAATTCGATAACCTTTTGACACTGCTTTCCTGAGTTCGTCAACTACCCAGGTACCTGAAAGTACCCGATTGTTTACATCCTCGTGTGCACAATCTGTCTGACTCATTTTTTCAACACATTTCCTACACAGTGGGAAAAATAATCTGTTTTGTAGTTTATATGGAAGAACTGGGTAATACAGATCACGAGGAGGTAAAACAACATAACGATTTCCGCCTGTAAATGAGGTACATTCCTCATGACTGATGTAAATTTAAGGATGTTCAATCAGAAATTTACCTGTTTTTCATACAAAAAGATACAAAAATCTATCTATAAAATTTCTTCGTTTCCTCTGCAAACATGAAGAGTTTTAGTGAGACCTGTTCGCCCACCAAAACATGCATCTCGGGGGTTTAGGGGTTTCATACCAATTCAGTCTTTTTTTTTTATTTTAAAAACTGCGAGACTGGGGGACAATTACGAATTTCATAATCAAATTGTTACTCAAATGTTTCCGTAACTGTGTAACCGCAATCACGAAGAAATTTCGTTACAATGTTTGTTTTTTCTAATCTAGTGTTTAATGAAGTTTTATCCTTTAACGGTTTGTCAAGATTTTTCGTCATACACGAAGGACATCCATGCCAGAAACAACCATGGTACTGGTAGCTAGCATCGTATCCATCTACCACGTACTTCTCTGGAATATGGACCTCCTTCTGTCTACCGGCGTGACAAATTTTCCGTTGAAGGACGTGTTCGGTGTATAGTACCACTCAAGAGATTTTTTTGATTGATTACTAGTACTCTCTTTGAGGTAAGATTCCTATTGTATTAGGTTTCAAGAATTTTTTTCTAAACAACAAGGAACATGCTGAAGCTATAGTCATATATTAACTAAAGGGACAAACATTTCGAAGTTCTAGAAAAAGATTTCTGAATACTATACATGGCTGTCTTAGAATTACCACATCCATTCTATAATATTCCAAAATTTCTGTTTTAAAGTTGAAAACGTACGACTGATTGACCATCTAACTGTGCCATTCTAAAAGCACACAGTAAAATTCTGGATGTGGCATTTTATCTATGCTAGTTTGACTTTTTACAGTGTTATTACGAATTGATTATCAAGGTTCCGGGTGTTATGTGCAATTACAATAATTTTAGAAAAATTTGTTTTGTCAGGAAATACAAGATCTACTAACTGACAAACAAGGTCTTCGCGCTTACTACACTATGCACAGTCTCTAAACAGGTCATTATCTAGCATACATGAATTACACGCTGTTTGCACAACACACACATTTGGTTCGTGCTAGAAAACCTGTTTGCCAGATGCTTCAACGGTTTTTCTTTTCTGGTTTTAAAATCATATAAATAATACAAATTATTTTCTATAGACTTGACAGTTTTTTTCACTAGTTTTCAATGGTTTCAAGAAACACCGTTGATTCTGTAGTTTTTTCTCACCACATACTGGACAAAAATAGCCATTGCTACATTTATGTATTACTGGTCAAATCTCTTTTTTTTTGACATGGAAAGCGCAATATATTTTATTGCACGTGTTACAAATTTTTATTGCATCGCAAACATATTTATTTTCGACTGTACAATTCTGAAGACAATTAACACTAGAAAAAATTCTGTTAATACAATATGTGTACGTCAGATTTAACACTACCCATTAACTCGGTTACTCGGTTAAAATTAAATGAAAAATTCTCACCAGTTGACTTTTTTTTCAAGAATTTACTTACGTCATAAATCATGAATTATATCGAGTTGTGCCATATCATAATTTATTCCAGAAACTGAAACTAAAAAAAAATTATCATTTATATGTTGATTGAAAAAAGTGATTGATACTTACATTTAACATCATTTATTACATTCATCTGTCTACTCGAAGGTGCTGGCTCTGTATAATTGTTTCTCACACAAGCAACCTTTACTTGTTGGAGGTATAGCAGAGAAGTCAAAATTAGCTGTACTCGTAATACCTGTACGTGTTGAAGGTAAAGCTGACAAGTCATGTCTATTTACAGAAGGCACCGACAAGTTAGACATTGCTACAAAAATAATATTTATTATTTGAAATTGATTGTAATTTTTATCGAAATAATAATGTGATAATCGTTGTATTAATCATTGAAACTAAATGAAATTTTTATGTTAATTTCAAATATAAAAATTATACTCACTATTGTTTTTCCTTCTCCTGACCGCTTCTTGTTTTTTTCGATTCTAAAAAAAAAATCCCGTTAGTTATGAAGTTATTGTCAACAAAAAATTTTTTCGATTTTAAAATAAAATTTCTCACCACTTATTTTCAAAAGTGAATCGTCAGGATTCACTTTTTGTCGTGAAATTGTTTACATCGTTACATCAGCACATCGTTGTTGCGCTACAAATAAAACAAATTTTATGTTTAGAAAAATTTCCTTCAATTTATTTCAGCGTATAAGGTGATTTTCTTTTTTCATATTTTTCTTCATATTTAATTTACATAGAAATTTACTTACGTTTATCGTGTAGAATAATTCCTGCCCAGGATTTTAAATCATTCAAACTGTGTTTCTTACAATGTACAATTAATTCTTTGAGGTACTTTACGTTGAAGGCACTTAACAATATCGATGAAATTTTCGACTACTTAAGACTGTTCGATGATAAAAACACGAACTCAAAACGTTTTAAGTCACAAAGTCTTCGATTGTGGAAAAGTTGATAAAAACTATGATTCTCACGGTCTGGCGTTTTCGGTTGGATACCAGCGGAAAATAAAGAAATCCTACTTAAAAATGAGTAGGGTTTCATTTCAAAGATTTCATTTCTTCTTCCATTTTCCAAAAACATTTTGGTACCCAATGAAGATCGTTTTTCTTCTCACATTCAAAGAACCTTAACCTAGTTTGTCTTTAAGGGGACCTTCCTTCAGAATTGCTAAAACTTCTAAACGAATCTTTGCCAAATTTTGTACAAATGTAGTATTTTAGGTCTCTGAACGTTGATAAGGTGAAACTGCAAATGGTTTATGACAGTTTATTTAACAAATGAATATTAGACGAAAAATGGCCAAAGTAGAGACACTTTTTTCATACGAAATTCAAACCGATTTGTAATTTTCTGGTGTCAAATTATTCAGGTAATCTTCTTCTCGGGCTCTGTAAGACAGATTTTCGATTTTTTTTGCAGGTTATGATCATTTGAACATCACTACCTCAAAAAAAGCTAAGAAACGGACATTTTTGTCGTTTTCTTGAAATTCATCTTTGTTTATGAACACAAAATCGAAAATCTGATTCACAGATACCTAAAGAATTGTTCGCTGATCATTTTAAGCATAGAAACATCAAAATTTTTTGAGATTTCGTGTCAAAACCGTAATTCTGCGTTGGAAAAATACGAAAAATAAAATTTAAGATACAACGGTTTCAAGTTTTCGAAGAGTTTTTTTTTTAATTTGAATGTATAAAAGTATACATTGCATGATCATATAATCTATAATTTTTGTAACAAATAAAATAAATTTATTTTTTAAAGAAACTTTTTTTTGATATTATAATAATTAATAACAATAATTTTTTAATAATATCTTAAACATCAAGTTTATTGTAATATGTCTAAATAACAAACACTCAACAAATTTTTATTGATTTTCTTTGAAATTTTGTTGAAGATAGGAAAAAAGTAGCAGTCTTATAAATCGAGTACGTTTGCCGTTTGACAAGGTCAAAAAAAATGTTAATTTGACACAACTTTAATTTAAGGGGGTAGGGGAGAGTTAAACTACTCTGTCGGAATGAATGTGGTGGCCCTGAAAAGGGCCGGTTGGTTTGATTGGTTCGTTTGTTTCTTTTTAAAATAGATCCTTGATGCGGCGTGACTTGGT
>JAQQRF010001323.1:0-13581 GCA_030523145.1 Trissolcus brochymenae | reverse complement strand
TGGGCACACGCTGATTTGGCAAAGGTGACCAAATGCACGTGTGAAATTGCTTAATTAGCGGAATTTCGCGGGTCGATTTTGCTGAATCGGTCAATCAGCCAGTGTAAAAACATTTCGCAATAAAAAAAATGAAAAAAAAAATATAAATGTTTGTTGAAAATTAATTGCATGACTTGATTTATACATTAATTTTGGTCGTTTACATGTACTCCATAATAAACGGTTCGGTCTTTACCTCAAAGTTAGCACTCATAAGCAAATATAGCTGAATGGAATCCATAGTCTAAGTGATGCAACGAGTCGACAGATTGTTGAAATAAAAATTCCATCGATAATTTTGTAGGAAAGGACTCGGATAAACATGAAAACGTGACATTACTATAGAACTCACTATATTAAGTCGGTGCGCTGGATCCATAGTCTAAGTAATGCAAAAAGTTAAAAAATTGTTCAAATGAAAATCCCCTCGATAGTTTTGTAAGAAAGGACTCGGATAACCATTAGAACCTATCTTTACCATAAAACTCACTATATTAAGCCAGTACTAAGGGTTTGACTAGACATTCGCGTAAGAGCGCGCTGGATCCATAGTCTAAGTGATGCAAAGAGTTGAAAAATTGTTGTAATAAAAATCCCCTTGATAGATTTGTAGGAAAGGAGTCAATAACCATCAGAACCTAACTTTACCATGAAACTCACTATATCAAGCCGGTTTAACTAGAGGTTTAACTAAGGGTTTAACTAGATATTCACGTCAGTGCGCGCTGGATCCATAGTCTAAGTGATGCAAAGAGTTGAAAAATCGTTAAAAAAGTGAATGCGCCTCAGAATTATGCCATTACGATTGATTCATTCATTTTAAATGATTAGTAACTATTTTTGAGAATATTTTAATTATTAAGGAATTTTTTCTCTTTATTTCTTGTTTTTAATTCCGTATTCCCATCATATGATTTATTAATCAATTATCTTTTTAATTTTTTATTTAATAAAAATCGTCTGATAATTGTAAATTTCTGATTATTTTTAGATCAGGGTACAAGTTTTAAAGTTTTGAGTGAATAAAATTTACGGAGCACGTTTTCTGTGAAAACGTAGATTCCGGCTAAGTTGATCATAATCACTACTGCAATTGTAAAAACGAAAAAATGAGAAACGAATACATTCATTAAAAAATTTTTGCAATGACTAGAAAAAAAAACTATTAATTTTGAGTATGCACGTTGCTGTGGTTGTAGGGTTGCTTATGTCAGTAGAATAATAAATCGTTTTGATTTTGCCTATATTTATTTAAAGAACTACATGAATCAAGAAAGAATATCAACGAAAACTAACTATTTAGATAGTTAATGATGCTTTGTACATATGGAATAAAAAAGCTTTTTTCTTTTCAATATAATTTAATACAGTGAAAATTTCAACACAGAATTGTTTTATTTTTAATAAGAATGAAGAAACTTTTATCTATAGAATTACAAATATCGTATCTTATCTAATATTTAAATACAGTTTGTTATCTTTAATCTAGAATCTCATCAACTAAATATAATCATATTAAAGTTCTTTACTCTTTACTCTTTTTTTTAACAATTTCAAGATCCGTATTTTCTTCTCTATTAAGCTGTCTTTTTCTGATGTTGGTATTCTAAACATTACTCTTAGTTGTTTTATTTTCAATAGGAGGATGCTCATATTCTATTTGACTTTTTCGGCAACTTGAAATATGATGCCTGATGTTCGATTCTGAGAAAAATTCTTTGCAATAAACACATGATTTGTAGTCAATCCCGATTTTACTTCGACCAAAAGTGGGTCTCCGAGCAACAATTAATTTGCCTTTATTATATTTTTTTGAAGTATTGAATACAAAATTTCCACTTCCTCTTAAAATTCGTAAAAGATCTGTCCGTTTGAGTTTATCAGTCTCAGCTATGATTTGACGTACAGACTCTTCGTTCTTGTGCGTTGTTATGTAATGCCGTGAGATTTTTTGCACTAATTTTTTACAAAACTTGCAGAAATCTTTTTTCAACAAAATATCTTCCTCAGATTTAATAGTCTTAATACAAGGTACTAACAACGTAGCATCATCTAAATCTCTTCCGCTTCCTTCAGTTCGAATAGAATCATCTGGACTAGATGGAGCCTTATCAATTGTTTCCTCGTCTGGATTCGGAAGATACTCACTACCGGATGTTATCGATTCAACAGATTCAGATTTTTCGCTGCTATAGTTCCTTTTGTCGTGATTAAGAACATTAGATTTATGTTCAGAAGTTTCATCGGCTGGTATTCGACCTTTCATTCCATCTGCAGAAATTAAATGGATTTGTGTCATTATTTTATGTAATAAAACAATATTGATTATCTGTGAACATGTGAACATTAAGAGAAAATATTTTCAAAACCAATGAAGATCAATTAGTAAATCTTTTGAACTAACTTGTTAAGTGTGATTCTATAATCACTACGAAGCAAAAAATTGAAATAAAACATATAAAAAAAATTATTTGTGGAAATGATTCAGAGGAATTTTGAGACTTTCATACAATGTTAGAATACTAAAGCTTCTTTAACTTGAGTAAGTTCATATCGTGATTACATTTTTCTGTTTCTAAATACGTGATTGAATATAACAAATAAAAAATTTGTAACTTTACGTTTTTCTGAACCACATTTAATTTCCTCTTGAGTTAATGTCTTATCGGAAACGTTCAATTTGTCAAGATTTCTCTTTCTCAACCTGTCAGTATATCCGCAGTTCTTTTCGTTTTGCTCAGTATGTACTCTAGTTGAAGAATCATCTGTAAATTTGTTATTGAATATTAACGATATCAAACAATACATATATTGTCACATACATTTGTGATAGTCTACTTCATTCGATCAATCGTATTCAATATTGCATGTGAAATTTAAAATTATAATGATTATTTGTTACATTAAATTTTACGATTATCGGACAAATTTTTACCTGTCTTTGTTTCGTACCAGTACCAATCTTTGAGATTGGAAGATTTTCAAAGGTTTTCTGAAGCACTTTTCTGGTTGTGGATGGAAATGTTGTGTCGTTGATTTGGCAAAATTTTGTGTTTGAATCTTTGAAATTTTTACACTTGATTTCATATCCTTCGTTGTGCGAATCAGTGATCGCTTTCTTCTGTTGATCATCAGGCGTAGAAGTGGCAAGCGGATCTCTATGTGAAATATCTGTCACGTCAATTTTATTTTCACTATTTATATAAACATACATTGATTTTGTTATTTTGAATTTTTACCTGTCTTCGTTTTTTTTTGAAAATGGAAAATCTTGAACGCTTTTTTGAAAGTCTATATCGTCTTGATCAAAATCATTAGATTTATGTTCAGAAGTTTCCTCAGCTGGTATTCGACCTTTCATTCCACCTGCAGAAAATAAATGAAATTGTGTCATTATTTCATGTAATAAAACAATATTGATTATCTATCATCTATATAATTATTTCTTGACCTTTGTTTCTACAGAATTTTGTCGTTTTTCCCATTTGTTTAGTTTTAAAGTGACAGGTGACACAAATCCGTTTTTGCCCGTAACCCTCTTCTTCATTCTCATCCAGAGGGAAAGAGCACTCATCTAGATGGTGAATGCCGGCACTGCAGTGCACACACTTTCTAGAAAATGGTACGCTCATAGTACACGCCGGACATATCAATTCGAAGCTAATAGTTTTTTCAGGGATATCAATTTCAATGTTCTTAGACATTTTAGTCTGTTTGTCGTCAAACTCTGAAACAATAATTGAGAATTTAAAATTGGTTCACTGTTGTTTTACAACAATTGTGATTTGAGTTAAGTATCTTGATATAATAAAATAGATAGATGAAATATTATATGCAACGAACTTTCTGAATATATACATATGAACATTAAGTAAACATATTTTTAAAACCAATAAAGATCAATGAGTGAATCTCGTTGAGTGTGATTCGATAATCACTATGAAACAAGACATTAAAATAAAACGTATACAATAAATTAAATGTAGTAAATGATTCACAGAAATTGTGACTTTCATTCAATTTTAAAATATTAAAGCTTCTTTTACTTGAGTAAGTCCATATCACGATTACATTTTTCCGTTTCTAAATACGTGATTAAATATAACAAATAAAAAATTTATAACTTTACGTTTTTCTTAACCACATTTAGTTTCCTCTTGAGATGATGTTTTATCAGAGACGTTCATATTGTCAAGATTTCTTTTTCTCAACCTGTCAGTATGTTTTTTGGGAAAACAATCTGAGGTTTCTCCCGTTGCATTGATTCCAATACCAACTTCAGTACAAGATGAAGATTCACGATTACTTGAATCGTTTCGAATGGAACATTCAGGTTTATTTGGCTCAGTTGCTAACATCTCACTAGAATAATCAGCCAAGTTACCAGAATCTTCTTGATCGAAAACAGAAAACATCGAACTTGGGATAGAAAAGCTATTAAAACAGTATGTTTTAATTCTATATGATTTTCATCGTATAACTCAAAGAAAAGTATTTAATAATCATATGAGACCAATGAATATGCATTTAAAAATTTTTGAGATTGTAAAATTGTTCATTTTAAAATCATTTTCTCAATCTGAATTTCTCCTTAAAAATGTATAAATGTATGATTATAGAAATATAATAATGCAGTGAGAAAATTACTTTGCTAAAAATGTATAAATGTATGATTATAGAAATATAATAATGCAGTGAGAAAATTACTTTGCACAGATCGCAGCTTTTTTTTGTTTTTCATCGCATAATTGACGTCTTTCTGATTAATAGATCCGTCTTTTGATTTTGATTGATTGTGCAGATCTACGTTATGAAGTTTTTTAATCGTTTTTTCTCATAGTTCTGATATGAGCTATAATCTGAGCTTCACTTTTATCGAGCAAAGTTGGATTAGCTTTCTGCAAAGTGCGTATAACTTCATAAGACGGTAACCCAATTTTGTTGTCTTTCAAGTATTGACCGAAAGCTTCTGTAATTATTTTGTTTTTGTCATCAGGTCAACATCCTTCATTTCGTTTTATTTCTATGGACAATGGAAGAAAATTGATTAATTAAATATTATGATAACTTTTTTAAAGTACAAACAACTTACTTTTACCATCATCAGTACGTCCTAATTTATTAACACAGGATTGACTTTCAGAACATCCGTGGTTTGTTTCAGTCATTTCTTTACAAATAGTGGAAACCTATTGTAGATTCTGCACTTCAATTTTCAAATTTTTCAAATTAACCGGTAGCTAAAAGTTACGTTGTTAGATAACAAACATGTTTTAATGAGATCATTAATAATACTTCCTGCTAAATCATCCTGACAATTGCTGCAGATTTAATCTACAAGATCTTTTTCACGGTCCTTGAAGCCAATATAGCACTGGGAAATCTCAGAGATTCTCACTGTTACAAAATCAAAATAAAAGACATAATGTAAACAATCAACACTAGATACAAAGTCATAACAGAAACATGTAATGCATCCATTTGAAAAAAATTACATTTTAGTGAAAAAATGATATGTATTCAATGATTAATGCGTAAATGAATTAGATTAACCAATAACTTGAAGTAAACAAAACAACGTTTGCGAAGTAAGAATTACCGTCTTATGATTTGCTTCTTTAATCTCGATGATCGATAAAGAAGCAAGTTTTACAAGCACGCCACGACAGTGAACGTTTAACCAATCAAATTGTCAGAACCAGGAGCAGAACTTCACGCGGTAAATTGATCTTTTTATTATTTTATCATATTTCAAAACCACAATATATGAATAAATAGAAGTAGTGAAATTACTATAAATAATTTGAAAATTTTTAAATTAAAAAAATTAAAAAAAATATATAAGTTTTATTTATAATTTTAAACCAGTCAAAAAATTTATGATTCCCTTTAAACTGGTCCAATCCAATTTGGTTTGATGCCGTATTGATTGTTGTCTTTCAAGGATACGTTTCGCAAAACTTGACGGTGTCAAGTTTATAAAAATAGTAAAAGTAAATTACATTAAATAAGTAAAAAATAGTAAATAGAAAATATTAAGTAGAAAATAGTAAATTACATTATCAGTTAGTAGAGTGTTTTAAATAACTTAATAGAAATTAAGAAACCGTTAGAAAAAAAATGAACCAAATTTTGAGGTTAGGGATTTAAATGATACATATTTGTCTTGGTAGGACCAAGGACTCCTCTCGGCTTAACAAGAACCACCACACCACTATCATCATCTTGTACAAGGTACATATTGCTGGCAAAGCTTGTGGATTTGAATTAGATTCACATATATACATTTATATATATTTTTGTCCCCCTAAGCACCAAATCGTTATTCAATGATATTAACATGATCATTATCACGACCGATTTTAAGACCGAGTTGTCTATATATTTGAAAGTAATTAACAATATTTTATATACATTATTAAATTACTAAACGTGTTTACTATCATGATTACGTTCAGTTAAATGATTCTTCACGTCTACCTTCTAAAACTTCTTTTCCTATGCGTTGTTATGATAAGTTTTTTAAAAATATTTTTCAGTCACATAAATCCATTCTTTACAGAAAATTTATATATGACCAATATATGTACATAATGAATGTATGTATATGTATGTAGAAAATATTGTTAACTACTATAACGGTTTTTTTTATAACCAAATTTGTACAAAAAACCAATGACTGAAAATTAACATCCATAGATGGCTCCAAGATGCCATTTATGTCATCTAAACAAGAGGAGATTTCCTTACTTGAATTTATATTGAAAACACTACGCCAGGGTTGCCCGAAAAATGCGTTCTTTAGCGACAAAATGTGGGAAATGTACCAGAATACCCACGACGAGCTGTACATCTCACGAGGGACCCACACTATTATGAAGGAATCAAGGAAGCTTCTCCGTAACCTTGAAAGAGTTACGGAGTTATTGACCGAATTAAAAACCGATTCTAGGGAAATTGAAGATTTTATAAAATATATGGAATATTATTAACCTATGATAATACGCCCTAAGCGTCGAAAAAATGGTCATCGTACACCTCAAGAGATTAATCCTCAAGAAGCTGAGCTCCAAGAGGCTGAGACTGAAGAAGCTGAGCTTCGAGAAGCTGAGACTCAAGAAGCTGAGCTTCGAGAGGCTGAGACTCAAGAAGCTGTGCTTCGAGAGGCTGAACCTCAAGAAGCTGAGCTTCGAGAGGCTGAGCTTCAAGTGGCTGAACCCCAAGAGGCTGAACTGCGAGAGATTGAATTGAGACTGAGCTCCGAGAGGCGGGGCTTCGAGAGGCTGAGCTCCGAGAAGCTGAGCTCCGAGAGGCTGAGGTCCGCGAGGATGAGTCCAGAGAGGCTGAGCCTCTTGTAAAAATAAGGAGTAAACAAATGGAGGAGGAGCTAGTCGAGCAGGGAATATTGTAAGTTGTTTTGATAATCAGTTCTTTATTTCTTGTATAATTATTATTTTATTGAATTGATAATCCATTAATTATTTTTGTGTCTCTTAGATTGCTCCATGTATCAGGAAACGATGACCATAAGCAAAATTTGGAGTTCGAAAGTGGACCAGAGATGATTATTTATGGCGATTCGGACCATGATGACGAATGTGTCATCGTGAACGAAATTTTCAAAAATTATTACAAATAGAAATAGCTTAGTGAAAAAATGAGTTACAGTTCAAGTCAATTCTTAAAATTGTATAGATATTTTATTCAGACGTTAAATGATCGTTAAAAATTCTTGATTCTTAAAGAAAAACTGTACTTTCTTATTGAATATAATATATTTTTGTCAATATTGATGAAACATACTTACGATAGTTAAATAACATGTCTATATCTAGCCAGTAGTTCTTCGAGAAGCTAAAAATTAAAAAAATGTTATCATTCTGCGGCGCATTCACTTTAGTGATCCGGAACATTCCATTGTCCATGTTTAAACTCTGCACATCCAAGACCTTGATGTGGCTGTCAAATTTATCCTTAAGACCAGAAATATTTAATAAATTCATTGATTTTATATGAGCGTCCATACCATTCGACATTACTGTCATCGCCTAGTGACCTTCCTGGTTTGATAAGAAAAGTCAGTTTTATGGTAATGTCAGGTTCTAATGGTTATCCAAGTCCTCTTCTATGAAATTATCGAGGGGATTTTTATTTAAACGATCTGTCGACTCTATGCACCACTTAGACTCTAGGTCCAGCGCGCTCTTACGCGAATGTCTAGTCAAACCCTTAGTACCGGCTTGATATAGTGAGTTTCATGGTAAAGTCAGGTTCTAATAGTTATCCGAGTCCTTTCCTACTAAACTATCGAGGGGATTTTCATTTCAACAATTTTTTAACTCTTTGCATCACTTAGACTATGGATCCAGCGCGCACTGACGTGAAAGTCTAGTTAAACCCTTAGTACCGGCTTAATATAGTGAGTTTCATGGTAGAGTCAGGTTCTAATGGTTATCCGAGTTCTTCCCTATAAAACTATCGAGGGGATTTTTATTTAAAAAATTTTTAGACTCTTTGCATCACTTAGACTATGGATCTAGCGCGCACTGACGTAAAAGTCTAGTTAAACCCTTAGTACCGGCTTAATATAGTGAGTTTTATGGTAATGTCAGGTTCTAATGGTTATCTAAGTCCTGTTCTATGAAATTATCGAGGGGATTTTTATTTAAACGATCTGTCGACTCTATGCACCACTTACACTTACCACAACATTCCATTGTCCATGTATAAACTCTGCACATTATCAGTACGTAGAGTGTTTTAAAAAAAACTTGATAAAAATTGAGAAACCGTTAGAAAAAAAAAATAAACCAATGTTATAGGTTCGGGATTTAAATAATACATATTTGTCTTGGTACGACCAAAGACTCTTCTCGGCTTAACAAACACCACCACACCACTATCATCATCTTGTACAAAAAGTACATATTGCTAGCAAAGCTTGTGGATTTGAATTAGACTTACATACATACATACGTTTGGCACAGCGTCGAAAACGCTAAATAGTTCGCCTAAGGAGCAGAAAACTCATTGTTATCTATTTCAATCGAAAACGATATAATATTATCATATAATTATATAAAATAAATAATGATGATGGTTATTATAATGAACGACGGTTTATGTGAAAACCATTTTGTTAATAAATAAAATGTTATACAGATATTTTCCATGCTTTGCTTTTTGTGAAGCATGTTTTTTTACAGAACTGAAAATGACACAGCGCCAAGTCAGTATACACAAGGAAAAGCAAGTGCTGGCACGAAAAATACAGATGAAATGTGACGATGGTCTAGAGGTATGTAAAAGACGATGTTCTTTTATACTTCTAGTATTCTATTAATTTCAAGTCTTAAGTTTGATTTCCTTCAATTTTAGATAAAAAGTTTTCGGGAGAAGGGTCGTGGCGTAGTCGCATGTCGACAATTTAATAAAAATGACTACGTCACATGTTACGTGGGTGATCTCATCTCTGGAGATGAGATCAAAAAACGGGAAGTCACGTACTTGCAACAAAAATATGTAGGGTGCTATATGTTCCATTTTCAGCACCGTGAAGTGAAATATGTGTAAGTAGCTTTTTTCTCTGTAAGAAACAGAAAAGAGCGCCATTCGACAATAATCGAAGAACTGTAGTACACTAAAACATGAATTTGTCGATAAATTTGATATCTATCTCTAAAATATTATCATTTTAATCACATTTTCAACTGTGCTCAAATGTAAATCTTGCAGAAAGTTTTTGTGAATACGATTCAGTATAAAAATTAAGTTAGGAATTTTTCCTCTACAGAATTGATGCGACGAAATATACACGCCACTGTGGTCGTCTTATCAACCACAGTTTCAATGGGAACTTGAAAGTCAAAATCATAGAACTTGACGGTGAAGTGAATTTGGTTTTCATAGCGAATCGTGAAATTTTAAAGGGCGAAGAGCTTTCGTACGATTACGGGGATCGAAACCCAGAAAATTTCCGTTATTTTCCGTGGCTGAAACCACAGAGACGATGCACTGGTTCGTACTTTTTTTTAATATTTTAAAAAATCAATAGTGATACTACTTTACATATCCAATGCATGATTTCATTTACTTCATTTCTTAATTTATATTTTGTTTTTTATATAGCAAACAATCCGGAAGGTCAACGCCCGGAGATATCGACATCTAAACTGAACTCAGAAATTATTCGGACTATTTTCAGTGAGAGCGACATTCTGCAAAACGTCAGCTTTTGTTCCAAATGTTTCGCATTAAAAACAAAAATTTCGAGACATTTGAAAAATGTCCATCGCTCAGATGCTGACATTCGAAAAATTGTCGAAAAATCTGCAGCAGAACAGGAAAAATTTTTCTTTGAGTTGCGAAAGGAGGGCAATTTTTTATTCAACACTACTGAACTTCACCATCATGACAAAATTATAGTTGCGCGTAAGCCATATTTTGGTGACAAGAACTCAATCGATTTTCTGAATTGCCCTTCCTATAAAGAATTTTTTACTCAATCGTATATACGCCATCATATAAAAAGATGTTTGAGAACTTCCATGAGGTGACTTTTATGTAATAAAGACATAGATTCAAACCAAATTAACTGTTCATTTAGTACGTATCATCTTCAGAAATTCTTTATTAATTCTACTTTTTTTTCTTCATTTTTTTATCGAACCATTATTCTATAACGGACGCGAGATGCCATTTCGGTTTCGCAGCTGAGGACATGGCTGCAGGGTTAAATACGAGGAGATCGTCGCTGAAATTCCATGCCAATCCTTATATCTTCATTGTACCGGTTTCACCAGCAAGTTTTATCATTTCTTTTTTATCGGAGTTTAACATATTCCACTAAACATCACATCATCTCTCGTTAAATCATCAGACCACCTAAAAAGTTTACAAAGAAACATATCAATCTATATGACATCAAGTATAACGTAACGAATTTTTTTGAATGAAGGTTTTCTTAGACTATTCTGTAATTATAATATTATATTAAAATTGTTTATCTCCTGTGCATGTGCTGATTTATTTAGAATTTAAAAGGAAAGTCAAGAGCTTAAAAATGAAAATTTAATAACGTTATTTCTCTCTTAAAATAATAAAAGTAACTAGACTTAAATTAAAAAAGGAGTTAGAACAACGTTCTAGTTCACATACGCCTGACTTAATTGAATTTATATCACTGATTTTGTTCGAAATGAACTGTCCTTTCAAAATTTCACGAAAAAGATATCGTTTTATTGTTTTTACATGACAAAAAACACATTAAACATTAAACAAAAACAAAAACAAAAATAAACAGAAATTTATTGTTGTATTATGAATTGGATGAATCGATCTGAACATAGGCGATACGGCAAGCGCCTCTTGCGGTGCTCCCGTGAATTATTAAACAGAAAAGCTCCGAAAGAACAGAAAAGCTCCAATTGATAACAAATGAACATTGGACTGAACATTTAAACATTGAACTCACAATGAAGGGGGTTAGTATTTTTTTTATAGTACGTTACTTGAAAATTTACATTTTTCTGGTTCTCGCAACGAAAATGTTACGTTTGGTGACTGTCTTGATCGTTAAAGTTAAACTTTCAAACGCTTAAGATGGGTATAAGTAGACGCAATTTCGATACGAGCGTCAGAAAAATTATGAATGGAAATATATTATTATCTAATTGTTATTTGGTATTATATTTTCAGAGTGTAAATCGAATCAAAGATTACGATTCGGTGGTTTCTGCTACTACGAAAATTTCAGCTTACAAAATCGGCCGAAATTGGAAAATTCCTCTAAGCGGTTATTTGTTTGCTAATTGCAAAAACACGAAGATGACGTCCCAACTGTTTAATGAAGAAGAACATCAACGGTTTGATACTATAAAGATACTATAGAAGATACTATATACATGGTTTTCGCATTGGAAAAAGGATGTAAAGTTTGGGACTTCAAGAAGAATTTCTTGAGGCACGTCGTTTACAAAAGTTTGAAATGTCTTCCGCAAAACTGCCTGACGATTATAAGAAATTGCACCAAAGAACTTCCAAATCCAACAAAAGATGACTTTTTACATATATATATCCAGGATTGGCAGGAGTTTTCTAGCAACATTGACGTGTTGGTTCAAATGTGGATGAAGTTTCGGTAAGTATGACATCTAAAAGATAAGGATTATATACCGCTAAATTCCTGGATTTAATGCTGGATAATGCTAGGTAGACTAGGCACATCAACTAGTTTAACTAGACTAGTTCGTGTGAAACCAACTTAACCACCTAACGTTAGATTCTGAGACCATAATAATAACTCGAATTGAGCTACTGTAGGGATCCTAAAATGTATTCGCATCGAATGAATAAATTTGAACTATAGAACTTAAAATAAACGAAGTAATTTTTGTAAACAATAAATATGAATTCAATATTGATATCGAAACCTACCCAAATAATATTTCATCTATAACAATTATTTGTTTCTACTTCTCAACTTGTGCGATCGCACGCCCTTTGATTCTTACATTGAAATAATACAATCAATTTATATCATTTTAACTTGCCAAATCATTTATTTTCAAGGTATTTCTTCTACATGGCCACCCACGGGTCGCTTCTACCAACTCACGATCTGTCTACGGCTTTAAAAGGCAAATTTTCGACATAAAGAAATTAATGCTTCTGCAGGTCCATGTAGGTTACGACCATGTGCCAAAATACTCGGATTATTTTATCGCCATTAACCCGCAGAAACTGAACAAAGAATTTGGCCGCCTTGATGTAAGTACACTCAAAAACTATCAATTAATATTTTTTGGTATTTTTGGCAATACATAAAGAGTTTAACCGATTACAGTGTGAGAGATATGCAAGAAATAAATAGAAGAAAACAAAGCAATGAAAGCAATGAGTTTTAAGCTCTAACAAATTTAGAAATTTTTAATCAATGCGGCTATAAACTTGCATTTTGTTATGCCCCGCATAACCCCTTTTTATTAACTAACTTTTATATATTAATAATAATATATTTTTCGACGGCTCGCGCGATTTTGCCAACTCGGGATTTTTGCACGTGGGACCGCCTCATGTTTCGGTGAGAAACCATCACAATCCGCGGTCCCACTGAATCAGAAATTTCCAAAAACCCACCACACGAGGCACCTAAGCCTCACCTTTAAAAAGAGTGACACTGCCTTCAGCGGGCAGTTCACATCTTACATCAGTCTTGTCCGCGACACATAAATTGTACACGGTACGTGATTTCAAATAAACAAAAAGTTAACCCAGAATACAATTTTTATTACTTATAATATACCTTTGGGAGGCATAACAGCCATCCACTAATTTCTGGTGACAGCGGTGCTCGAACCGGTGTTAAATCAGTGCCGCAAATAAACATTTTTAACAAAAAAAATCAAAGTGACTTGACCAGTGAACTCAAAGTGCCAAAAAGAACCAGAAGCCAAGCCAACCCACCAACCAAGAAGCCAGGCCTAGACGACCAGAAGCCAGAAGCCACCTTGGGTCCCACAAAGGAAACCCAGCCCAGCCCAG
>JAQQRF010001322.1:0-13386 GCA_030523145.1 Trissolcus brochymenae | reverse complement strand
CACGCTGAGAAAATCATCAAATTCCTTAAAGACATCAGACTACTGAACCTAATCTAAAGATAAACTAGACGACTGTCAACGAGAGGAGTCATTGCTAAGGAACGGCCTGGGTGGACCGAGTAGCCCAGGCCAAACCAAAGCCTTGATTCCACACCGATCACCTCTCTCATACACTCCACCATCGAACCTCCATAAGAAACCACCCCATACGCAATTCATCTTAAACATATGATATGAACAATATAAGTATGTAATTCCCCAAGTGGTCGCTAATGACCCAGATGTTAATGCGACCTTAAATAAATAAATGAAAAAAAAATAAAAAAAGAATAAATAAGTAATTGAACAATCGAAAACAAATAAAAAAACAAACAAATATAGATAGACTAAACAGAAAAAAAAACAAATAAAAACATCAACATTCGAAAACTTCAAGTTGAGGAAGAAGTAATAAATAATACAAACCATTATGTGACCAACAGGTTTTTCGTTTTCATAACGGTACATCATGTTATTAACCCAGTAGTCACCGTGGTTGATCACATTGAATTCATTATCATTGCAAGCAGCTGCGACTACTCCTAAATCAAAGCCTTTAGAAGACAGGGCAGATAGTTTGGCAGCATACCTGACAATTTTTTTATTTAAAAATGAATTAAGCATTTCTAAAGTGCAATACATCGTTTAAATAAACCATCTGCTATTCAAATTACAAATAAGACAATGAATGGTTAATAAATTATTAAATAGCTGTTAAAAATAACAGTTTTTAACATCTGAGTTATTTAAATACAAAAACTACTGAAATTGAAATAATCCTTCTAGTGGTTGAAAGTGAAACTTAATTTTTGAACTTCAAAAAGAAGTATTGCGTTAATTTTGATAACATACTGTTTTGCCTCGGGCCAGTTGGCTACTTCGTCAGCTAAAGTTTGTAAAGAGCTATTGAAATAACGTTCAACCTCAGGAGGATTGAGCTTGCTGAATGTTCCCTTGTTGTACAAACTCTTTTGATTTGGCTCCTATAAATATGAAAATTTTCATTTTTGATTTAGAATTTTGAAAGCGTGGTTTCAATACCCTGAAGTGTTCATTCAATATGAAAAATAATTATTTAAGTAAAAATATTCGTTAAATCTTTCTTTGTCACTATATTCTCGAATCGAAATGTATCAAAAAATCTCACACGGTCACAAAAAAATTAAAGTAATAAATTAAAAAATAATAAAAAAAGTTATTAAACTTGATGAATTTTGTTGATACAAATTTAAATTGAAACTTCAATATGTATTTAATATATTTATTTATTTATATTTATTTTATTTTTATTTATATATATATATATATTTAAATATTTTACCTTTCAACATCATGCAAAATTGTCATTACAAGTCATTAAAAGTACATTATGGCGTAGGAAGCGAACAAAATGACTCATAAACTACGCAGACGATTTCCTTCAATTTTTGCATAAACGTTTGTTATTGTCTGAAGTTTTATTATTAGTTTCTTTTTTTAGAATTAGATAATATCAGATAAGTGGTAATTTTCGAACATTTGTCTATACCTCCCACGTATTTCAATCAAACCTTGTTTCATCATTTGATTCCAAATTTTCATTAATTTCTCATGGAAACGACTTCATGACAGTCTTACCTCGAGATTTTTTGGTTTTTAATTATTCAACTTGTTGTTAATTTTTTTTATTTTCAAAATGCCACACACTTACTTTTTCGCAAACAGCAACTGAAGCGGCGTGGAATTTTGCTAATGAACGAATGGCCAATATAGAGTGTTCCATATCTAAACCACATTGTCGATTTGCCATTCGATAACCAAGAGAAGTCAAATCCTCTAGGACCAAAAGAATTGGATCTTCACTCTGGGTGTAAAATACCTTGCTGCTGAAACGACTTGACGATCCTACTAAGTCATTCATTTTTTTCAATGTGTTCGTCATCATTGATATTTCAGTGTTAAACATGCCTGATTGTAATATCTACAAAAATAACCAGCAAATTCCATAATAAAAACTTATTGATTCATTTCATAATTTTATAATATGTCAACCGGAAAATTAACTTATTTTTAAGGTATCACCAAGCTTGAGCCCTTTCCTTAAAAACATTCAAATTAAAAATGATAACAAATAAAATAGCATTCAAGGAAACAACACACTAACAATCACACTATCAACCTCAAAGTGTGAAACAAATTTCAAGTGAAAAATAAATTTGCATTAAGAATAAAAATAATAAAATCAAGAGCGATTAAAAAATTAGTAATCGACGACAATGGTAAGCGCATTCGTCTGTTCGAATTGTATAGTAAAATTTGTAACGTCATTTCTCTCCGTAATTGGTAATTATCAACTATAATAGTTATCTTGTTTTGGACTAATGTAATGATGTTTTTCCTTGTTATGTTTTTCCTTGTTACATTCGTTGGACTTAGCCGGTAAATCGCCCTCGAAACTTAGTGTAATATTAATATAAAGAATTAACTGCATGATTGAAACTTGATGAAAAATTATATAAATTTACCAAGTTCTTTTGAGCTCCTTCATTCTGGGGTGCAGATTTAATAATAATAGATTTCTTCTTATTGTCTGATTTACAATCAGCATAATTAACAATAACTCTCAACATTTCACTGCCATAATTATCACCTTTGGCTGTGGCAGCTGTCACTGAGAAATTTAACACTTTAATCACCTCATCGCCTTCCTCAATGTATTTGAAAATTTTTTCAATAAATTGCTTGTTAAGCCATGTTGGAGATTCAGCCATTTTCAAAACTATAAATAAAACTTTGTTTGAACGTGATTTCACAACTAGTATGTCTCATAATGAATGCACATAAACTGCGAAATTCATATACCTTTTTTAGAAAAGGACACAGTTTTACTCTCAGAGTACACGATTTTTACTCCCACGGCTTAAATTTATCCACATCAAGACACCACTGTTTATTTAAGACGTCACTTCAGTTGCCTAAAGAAATAAAACCTAGCCGTTAAAAATAGATAATGAAAAACCCAGTACAAGTGCACATGCAATGAAATAATGTTTACAAATTAATAAGAAAAAATGAGACACCTTTTTTGCAGAATGTTTAATTGTTTTGGTCTCAGTTTCGTTGTTTATTTTTTGTCTTATCACTTTAGACTGTTCACTGCCAGGAGCGGTTCGAGAATGAACAATTTTTACTACTTTGCCACGACTCGTGACAGTATCTTTGATGAATCTAAATTATCTGCAATTGGATTTTTTTATTAAGTCTTAGAATCTGCAAAGAAATTGCGCAATATAAAAGATGAATAAAAAAAATTGATAAAATGAGATAACTTTAAATTCTTAGTATAATTTAATTATAGAGTGAGATATGATAAAAGTATTAGTCATTGAAATGTGCAATTTTACAGATTATGGGATTCTAATTAAAAAAAAAAAAAAAATTCTGAAGAAATCAGTTCAAAAATTTGCATCTTTTATATTGACTTAAATTTATAAAGAAACTTGAAATGAGTTTGACTTGATTATAAAAAAAATTTCGCATTGTTGTGTTGTCTGAGTTAGCTACGCAGACAGCTGCAAGGGTATGAGATAAAAAAATATTTATTGCAGTAAATGTTATTTTTATATTAAACTTGAAAAAAACTCTTTAATTTGATTTGATTCTATTTGTTAGACAAGAAAATCGTTTCATCCTTTTTTTATTCCGAGTTGTGCTTGTGAGTGTATGCTCTTTTGTTCAGTTCGCAATCGACCACGGTTATACTGATCTATACTGATTTGACACTATTTTTATTCGATTTCAGTTATATTCAATGAAAATATACATGAAGAATTTAGGAATATAATAAAAAAGAATGGATTCTCGATTTTTTTCAATTTGCTTTTCTCGAAAAATGTTTTGAGTGTTTATAATTTCATCCTCGATTATTTTTACTATCGATATCATGGTGATCTTTAAGAGTTAAAATTTTTTTTTAATTCAATGAATCTTTTTCATTGCAAAGACTTTGTTATGTTTTATATTTCTGATGATAAAATCTGTTTAAAAAATTTTTAAGAATTACCTTTTGTTAAATGAAATACGTTAATATAATACATCGATCATTAATAGAAGTAAAATATAATATTATTATATCCCTTATTTGTTTGATGAAAGACATTCCAAAAATAATAGTTCGTTTAGATCATCCTTTGACAAACAATTGCGATTGGTTGTTTTTAAAATTACCGGCAGTAGAAAATATTCGTTCGCAGAGTACCGAAGAAAATTTTAATTATATTCGGTTATATGATGATTTTAATTATATGATAATTTATATGATGGCGCCGAAACTTAAGAGAATCACTTAGTCGCAAAACTGAAGATCCTTTCAGATATCTGGACAGTTCATTAGTCAAATTGCCTTTTTGCTGTTACTAAACATTACATCACTAGAAATTTTCTAAACTAATTTCTACTAAACATGGAAATTCCGTACACTATTTTCGCAAGCTTTTTTTAAAGTTCGATCCATCATTTTCACATGAATTTTTCTGGAAATTGGAGAAAAAATAGAACAAAGATAAAAAAGAAAGATTTGGGTATTAATGTATTAATGTACGTGTCTAATACGAGTCTTCACTTACTGCTTTCGTGATTAAATCGATTGGTTTCAAACATTTAATAACTTCTTTTAATTACTCCTATTATATTAACATGATAATTTTGCGATTCTCAATTTTGATAGAAGTGAATCTCAACAACAACTCGGCACAACAATTAGCAGGCACCCTAAAATTTTCGAAATTTTTCAAACAACCATAACTATGACATTTTCCATCCAAAAGCAATGCTTTGTTTAAATTGTAGGTTTTTTTTATATGTGTGGTGTATTTGTTGGTATAGAAGAATCGAGGCAGACGAATTAATTACACTGGTACTTAATACAAAAGTTACAAACTATATTTCAAACAAGGCTTTGAATTGTACTCGCGCGTGGTTCAACCAAGGACTAACTATTTTCAAATCAGCGCTATCGCGTCCCCCCTTTCCAAAGATTACCGCGCTCCCTATTTCAAAAACCCCACAAAATTAAAGTTTAGAATGTCAGCTCCAAAATCTTTTTATTGAAAAAAATCTGAACCTGTGATAGATGGCGCTACATGCAATTGTTCCAATAAACAAATTATTGCCCAAAAATTGTAAAATTAAATAAATGTAGCAACATTTTAAGAATAGGTACACTGTGTTTTAACGAAATTAGCGAAAAAAAATCAAGATTTTTCGATGATTTTGTATTTTGAAAAAGCTTAAAAAGCGAAATTACAGACGTTTGAAAAAATAGTGCAAATGCATGAACATGCATACTGTGTTACTCATAATGAACTACAGTAAAACCTCATGGTTATATCTCATGAGATTCAAGTTTAGGGTTTTTTGTGCCAATCCAACTTTTTTCGGCTCTTCCGATTTAGAGGCTCGTTTTCTTCATGAGAATGTGATTCGTTAAAAAGCGTCAAATATTTCTACTCCAGACGCTATATCAAATTAATCATGTTTTCACTTGTTTTGTAAACTTGGTAGCGATATTTTTGTGAAATAGTTCAAAACTATGGATTTGTTGTTTGCCATGTTTGTATCTGAAAATATAAATTTAATAGCTGACTAATCTAATTCGATCTGATTTTTTCGTGCATTGAGTCTCATCCTTGCGTTGCGTCGGAAAAGAACATTCATGAAAAACAACGAAAGTTCGAAAAATTAAACCACAAAAAATCATTAAAAACGAAACAAAGAATATTCATTAATCAGATATAAAGGATTTTCCAATCGACGATGAAATTTTTAAAAATAAATTTATATTATAATACACATACAAACTTTTTTAAATGTTATGTTAAATCATTGACAAACATTGTATCTGATTTAAAGTTGTATGAAACGTAATATTATGTCACCTTCTAATATTAAAAATTATTTCTATTGATGTTTAATTGTTATTTTCAGGTCTGGGTGTAAATCTAGCAAACAGTTGGCCGACGACTTGCATCAATGACCTGATCGAAAAACATAATAAGGTACACAAAACGAAACTTAAAACTTTCAACCAAGAACACTTTTTGGCTCTTGTTTTTACTGAACTCGAAAGCTGGCTGGATAGAATTCAAAATGGCGAGATGACACAGTTTTTGGATCTTTATTATAAATATTGGATGCACAGGCAAGTGAAAAACACATGTCCAATACAATTTTATATATATATTCATTTATTGAATAATTTCAATAATTTACTTTCTAGTGTTAAACAAATTTAACATTAGAAAGACGGGGGCTCAAACTGAAAATTCAGTCGCCTATTATTTTTATTCTAAGTATCTATAAATTGTCATATTTTGTGACTTTTCATCATTTTTTAATGCCTTTAAGTTCCTATATTATGTTTGGAAAAAAATGTTTGATAACAAAAAAATATAAATGAACAAACTTACCTTAAAGGGCGGATAGTCAATTTGACTCACTTTTTATTTTAAGAAATGTGTTTCATTAAACTTTAAACCAATTAATATCAAAAATAGGAATATAGATTCGCAAACATGATATACAATAACGAAAGAAATTATAAAAAGTAAATTTTAACAAAATAACATTAATTTGATGAATTCTTCGTTTTTCTTGTGATTTGACGAAGCATAGTAAGGAATTCGATATTTTTAATAAACAATTAATAACACTATTACCAACAAACATTGTCTAAATAAAATTCTATAAGAAGTCATAAACATAAAAATCAACATATTTTATCTTTTTTTTACACATTTGTCCTTTTTGTCAGATAGTTTTTTTTCGTCCTTCTAATGTTAATAAAGTGAACTGACAATTAAATTACAATTAAATTGACAATTAAAAAAAATTCAAACGATTTTTTGTAATAATAAAAAAAAATAATGATTTAATTGTTTTTGAATATTTTAGTGACACTTCAGTAACAGTGGTCTCAGCAGATGGCTCCTCTCAAAAAGTGAATATTCAAGGAATCGACGATTATGGTTTCCTCCGAGTAAAACCTGACAGAGGCGAAGAATTCACAGTCCAGCCAGATGGCAACAGTTTCGATATTTTTAAAGGGCTGATTGGACCGAAAATGTAAAAAAATTGTTATTAAAAAAGAGAAAAGAAAATGAAAAAGAGAATCAGAATATTTGTATCTTGTATTTTGACGTAATAATTAGTTTAAAATAGGTAAACAGAATAATATCGGGTTTATAATTTTTAGTTTTATAATTGTGGTTCTTCAAATTAGTAAGAATAATGAACAAAAAATACATTCCTATATTTTGAAAAAATTTTTGAAATTTTTGAATTTTTATTTTGAAATAAAAAAAAAATTAAACAAAAAATACATTCCTATATTTTGGGAAAAGTTGTTTATAAAAAGTGTAAATGAAGAATATATCAAAAACAAACAAATTACCAAACAAAAAAAAACATATACAAATCGTGTTTTCTGATTGCGCATAGTTTATTGCAACAATTGCATCTGTTTGTCGAAGGTCTTCGAATGTTTCAATTGCATTCCGTGTTCGAAATGTACAAACCCATTTTCGAACAATTTTGGAAAAAGAAAAACATTTTTTCTTATAGAATCTTCAAATTTTATCAAACTTATAGTTATAATCTAAGTTATTAGAATTTTACTGAGCACTGTATTTGTGTTTTGGTGTACAAATAATAAAGATTGTTTGAAATATATAAAAAGGGTTTTACTATTCGTATTAAGGTAAATGGACCTATTTAGTTATAGCTCCATTTTGTGTTAGGCTTTGATATCTTAGCTAATTAAAATAAATTTATAAGAGATAATTCAAACAAAATAATACATTCAAATTGTATGAAGATTTTTATATATGTTACAAAATTTGTGCAAAAAATAAAGTACGCAACACACTCGAGAAAATATGTTTTGAAATCGAGTGTGACGTCGAGTTGACAGTGCGACTGAAAACAAACCTTAGGTTAGAAGGAAGAGATACAGGAACATGACAGAATTACATAATGTTCGAAAAAAATTGTCAAAAAATGGTTATTTTTTAGAAAAAGATAATTCAACAATTGTTTTGTTTAGATTATAAAATTTGAACGATGGGCAAAGTGAGAAAAAAATACAGCAATGATCAACTGGCCTCGGCTCTGTCGAGTCTTCGCGATTTAATTTTTAACCGTATTTGACTTGTTTTGACATTTTGCACCTAACGTTAATGGTGCAAGTGCTATAACACATATCGGTGACTTTCCATTTTTGCATAATACACATAGGTTCAAAAACTTATTTTTCACTTGATATTTAAATCCTCATAACTGTGTGTTAAAAAACACGCTTCGTTGTTACGAACAGTAAAGTTTTCAAATTTTAATTTGAAGTTCATTTGAGATACATAAAATAACAGCATTTTCTAAATAATTGACATTACTGACAGCTCTAACCTTGAATTAACCATAATTGGTGTATTTATCTTATTATTTGACTCAAAGAATTTGCATCTTGTTTAATTTGATTTAAAACAAAACTACAATTTTTGCAAAAGTTTTTCTTGTCAAAATCACTGTTATTTATAATTTAAAAGTAAAAATATGTAAAATATCAAAATAAATAATAAAGAAGAGTACTAAATACCAACACTATTTATTATTTTTGTAGTAATTTTTGTTTATTAATTGAAAAAATACAAATTTAAAAATCAAACAAAACAGAAATGATCTTGCAAAAAAGAAAATTCGAAAAGAAAAACAGTTCGAAAGTGAAATTTGAACGTTATTCGTGGTTTTTTGCGAGAAAAAAGATAACAATTACTGTTCTTTGAAAAGTACACATTTAATAAAGATGGTAAAATTGCATAGAATTTAGAGTTACGTCTAGAATTATTTGTCAGTGAATATTGTAAGCAGAGCGTAAAAAAGATATTTAACATTTTTCATTACAACATAATAACATTAAATTGTTATAAACCAAACATAACGGAAACCGAAAATTGAGAAATGATGCAAAACATAAAACAATTAAAAACGTTCGGAAATTGAATTTAACTTCTTGACCTAATTTTCAAAAGGAAAAAGCGTTAACAGCACCAAAAAATTTTCATGGCAAACTGCATAGTCAAATATGGTTGAAACAATGTCGCAAAATAAAATATTTATTTGTAACAAGAAATTGAAATATTGCCGATTTGAAATTCCTGTCTCCAGATAATTTTTAACATATTTTCTGATAGAACATGAAATTGAAAAACTATACTGTAACCTTGAAAAAATTGACCATTAATTATAGTAATTGTCCATGATGTGCTTTTAAAATTGAACGAATTTTTTACTTTCAATTGAAACCAATTAACACAAACACTAAAGTCAATTTGTTGAATTTGGGCATCTTTTTTTCAAGGTCTCATAATTGGTCTTGCAAATGGTCTGTTCAAATGAATTTCAAAAACAAATAAACAAACAAACACAATATAACGGACGGGACCTGGACGACGACAAACCGAACAATTGTTGTATTAATTGTATACACATAAATGCGCGCTAAAATAACAACTGCAGTAATTTTTGAAAACACGTATAAAAACGACAACGTCAAAAACAAATTCAATTCTCAATACATGCCTCCCACTTAAGGTCAAAATGTAAGTCGTATAGGTGCAACAAGGATGGCGTTAACGATGCATCCACAAGTGGAAGAAAGACATAGTGAGATCGACAAAACGGTAATCATTTTTATTGCGGTCGTTTTTATACGTGTTTTCAAAAATTACTGCAGTCGTTATTTTAGCGTGCGTTTATGTGTATACAATTAATACAACAATTGTTCGGTTTGTCTTCGTCCAGGTCCCGTCCAATATAATTAAGTATTTGTATAATACATTTATTTATTCAATTTTATTTGTTATTTTAAGGTCAAATAAATTGTTTTTACAACCATGTATAGATTTTTATTAATATTTTGACGAAAGTGTTTTCTTTAATTTTGATTTGCAAGATCATTATGTGTTTTTTTTTCATATCATCAATTAATAGTAGACAAAGATGTTATTTTTTAATTCAAAGTGTCTATTTTCTCCAAAAATTTTCATCGTTCAAGAAAAAAAGGAAAAAGCGGAAGAGAGAAGGCCCACTTACATGTTCGCGCAGCGTTCCAAAGCGCGATCTGCGTAATTATAATCGCTGTATTGCATTCCCTTAATTAACTGCTTGGTTAATGATAATAATTAGACTGTGAAATTAAGTATGCCTAGTTCGTGCGACTCGTTGAAATTGTACCGAATGCAATGTAAATCCATTTCAATGGCAAAAGCCATTTTCCCTGTCTGGGCAGAAAAAAGTAAACAAACGCGGCGAAAACCCAACAAAAACTACAGAAATGCATATTTCTGTAAATATGTTTTTTAACTGCTTACTTTTTCATTTTTGTTTATAACCTGTATTTGTAATAAAAATTTTACAGCAATAACCTTGACAATTAGAAAAATTAATAGAAGTGACCTTCCAGAACGAAAGAATTAATCTTCATTTGACCTTGAATGAAGGGAGTTCCAAATTGATAAAGAGAGGATGATGAAAACAATAAAAAAAAATCATTGGGTCTGACAAAAGTGAAGAAAGTTATCGAAAGATCATCTTGGAGTATAATTGGCGCGGAAAGCAAACTTTTACATGGTAGCAAAAAAGCGCGCGAACGCCAATGATAGAATAACGAAACGTCGCGCTCGAGGATGCCCGGCCTTATAAGCGCCGGTGCATCCTTTGCAATTAACGGGGGAACATTTTATATAAAGCGGTCGAAACGGTTGTGCTGGTTTAGTTCTAGTCAAGACACGCGTTTCGCGGTTTATTTTTTTTCACGACCCAAAAATCGTAAGTGAAAACAAAAATAAATTTTTAATAACGAAATTAATAAAAAGTACAAACAAAAATTTTTAAATTGAAGGTTGTTTGAAGACAAAGTAGAAGGATAATTCAAGGTCAAAAGGTGTTTTATTTCTAAACAATGTTTTCGATTGTTTTTGTTGATTATCAAATTATTTGTTGTAGTAAACAAATAAATACGAAATATGAATAATTTTTTGGTCCTTAGTGAATTTAAAAAATGTGTGACGACGATGTGGCGGCGCTCGTTGTGGACAACGGTTCCGGGATGTGCAAGGCTGGATTTGCGGGTGATGACGCGCCAAGAGCAGTTTTTCCTTCCATTGTGGGAAGACCAAGATATCAGGTGATATTTTAAAAATGAATAAATTCAATTTTAAAAATAAACTTATCATAACTGTAAATTTAAAAAAATGAACGAAAAATAAAAATCAATAACATGTGAAACTAAACTGTTGATAAAAGAGATGTAAATATTGCATAACGTAAACAATAAGATAATACAAAAAATAAAGACATTGCAGAATGTAAACAAATGAAAAGACAAAATATATCAAAATTGTAAACAAAAATAAAAACAAAAAAGTATATATGTATTGGATAATAGGACATAAAAAATGTATAAGAAAATGTAAATATATAAAATATTGAAATAACATAATTAAAAAAGAAAAAGTTGAAATGAATAAAAAAATGAATAAATTAGGTCGAACATGGTTATTTATTTGTAATATTTGTCATTTAGGGTATCATGGTAGGCATGGGTCAAAAAGACAGCTACGTAGGAGACGAGGCCCAGAGCAAGCGCGGCGTCCTAACAGTAAAATACCCAATAGAGCACGGAATCGTCACAAACTGGGACGACATGGAAAAGATTTGGCACCACACATTTTACAACGAGCTGAGAATCGCTCCTGAGGAGCACCCGGTTCTGCTCACAGAGGCTCCTCTCAATCCCAAAGCCAACCGTGAAAAAATGACCCAGATCATGTTCGAAACTTTCAACTCGCCTGCTATGTACGTAGCCATTCAGGCGGTTTTGTCTTTGTACGCTTCTGGTAGAACGACCGGAATTGTTCTGGATAGCGGCGACGGAGTTTCTCATACGGTTCCCATTTATGAAGGTACTTATCACCAATGCAAATTTCGTTCTTTTATTTTTATTTAAACTTCTGAGAAAGCATCAAAAAAAGTTTATGGATCGCCATCTAGCGCTGAAAAATGGTTCAATGGCTAATTAAAGTGCCCTCTGCAGGCCAATCTTGAACTTGAGATTTAAAATGAATATGAAGGTACATTGTTTATTAGTAGAGATGAATATGCACAACCTGAATCTGATTTCGCGAACGGAATGTATAAAAATTGTGTAATTTGTTCCAGGTTATGCGCTGCCGCACGCGATATTGCGTTTGGATCTCGCAGGCAGGGATTTGACCGACTATCTGATGAAGATCTTGACCGAGCGGGGTTACTCGTTCACAACGACTGCGGAACGTGAAATTGTGCGCGACATCAAGGAGAAGCTCTGCTACGTCGCTCTCGATTTTCAACAGGAGATGACCACTGCCGCTGGTAGCAGCGCGTTGGAAAAGAGTTACGAGCTACCTGATGGACAAGTATGATTTCTTTTCACAACATATAGAATATAGAAAACGTTGACGAACCGCCGTCTGATGGTAAAAAAAAAAAGAAATTTACTTTGATAAGTTCAACTATATAATCTGTTAACCAAATCAATCAATCTTTTCTGAATTTATTATAAAATAAAGGAACAAGTTTGTAAATCAAAGCTTTGTTCATATTCTGATTAATCTTAATTTTTGAAGGTAATAACAATAGGAAACGAAAGATTCCGTTGTCCAGAGGCCATGTTCCAGCCAAGTTTCCTAGGCATGGAATCCTGCGGCATCCACGAGACCACTTACAACTCAATAATGAAGTGCGACGTGGACATCCGTAAGGATTTGTATGCGAATTCGGTGCTCTCGGGCGGAACCACCATGTACCCGGGTATTGCCGATCGGATGCAGAAGGAGATCACGACCCTCGCCCCGGCAACAATGAAAATCAAAATAATCGCCCCGCCGGAGCGCAAATACTCCGTCTGGATCGGCGGCAGTATCCTCGCATCGCTTTCTACCTTCCAACAGATGTGGATCTCGAAACAAGAATACGACGAATCTGGACCCTCAATTGTTCACAGAAAATGTTTTTAATTTTTGTAACAGATTTTATAACTTATTTATGAAACTATTTGTAAATATGAAATTTGAGGTTGCTTTTTTAAATTAAATCAATGATTTATTTCTAAAAAAAGGTTTTAACCACATTTATACATACATACGCATATATATATATATATATATATATATATATATATATATATATATATATATATATATATATATATACACTTGTGTATTTTTAACATCTATCTCGAACTTGTTATTATATACATAGCACGATAGGATTCGA
>JAQQRF010001321.1:399-13573 GCA_030523145.1 Trissolcus brochymenae | reverse complement strand
AGTTTTTTCCTTGAAATCCATCAAAGTTATGAGACTCTGAAAAATGCCAATTTTTTCGAAAATTTCAGGGGGGGCGCTAATTTATGTGCGGAGTGTATATACTATTCGATATATCCTAACAGTTACATCATATTCTAAACAGTCGCATTAACCGTTTTCACATGCGTGAAAACGTTAAACATGCACATCACATAAGTCACAAGTCATGCAATTCACACAAAGTAAATGCAAACCTGACACTCTTAGCCACTATCATGCTTAATTCGTTAGTTTGAAGACTCGAATCGAAGATAAAAGTGTTAAAGCTTAAATTTTATTTTGTGTATCAATACTAAAAATTTGAAAATATGTACTTACAGAAAATGTATGAAAAAACCCACGTCATTCTTGTCATAACCTGTAGAAAACAAACAATAAAATATTAATAATTTGACAATTTTGAAAGCTCAAAATATGAGAAACACAGAATGGTTCAAATCAGGAGACACGACAGTGTGTCTGGCCAAGTACGAAAAAAAAAATGCCAGCGGAACTGTAGTGTCTACTTTTTAGCTGACAACAAATGGCACTTTTCGGCCTATAAGAAATAGGTGAAACCTCATCGATAGCTCATTTTTTATGAGTTTTTTCGAATCGTGGCGTCCAGCTGATAAAATCAAAAAAAAATTATCAAAAAAAAAGATCAATTTTTGACAAAGTCTGGAAGGCTGAAATTCGAAAAATGTGTTTCATACGCGGTTTCAGCAGTCCTATGTCGTCAATATGGGAACGATAAATAAATAAACTTTAATTCGTTTAAAATACACTCGTATAATTAAGTCAACGAAAAATAAAATCAGAGCAAAGACTTAGATCTGTCCTCTCGAAAATCTCAAATGTCTCAATATCATCAGTTTTACAGTATCCTATTTTACCGTAAATATTTTACTACTTAATCCTTAACATGTGTTTTGGTCAACATGCAGTTACGGTTGTTATCAAAACAAAGTTTTACTATTTTATTGAGGTTGCCTTAAACAATGGTTTTCCTAAGTAAACTAATTTTTAAAAAGATAAAAAGGGAACTAAAACATGCTCTCCAGATGTCCATTTTCATTGAATCTTATATAATACGACTGATCATAAAATTAAAATAAAATAAAATACAACTTCTGTATAGAAGGATTTTTGACCCGTATAATCTTAAATATCAACATATCGATTCTCCGATTTTTCGAATTCTGCCGCTAGGTGGCGCTAGTGTCGCGAAATTTGAAATTTGAATTTTGTTTGTTTTATTTGTGTTTTTGCTTACATTTTCAGCTGGATTTTGACAATGATTTAATTTATATTTATTTATTCAGAAATTTTTTGAATTATTTTTAAAACTTGGTTCTAAATTTTTCGAATGTCTTTTTTCAAATCCTTTTTGAGGCGTAGTGAACCTTTTTGAGGCGTTTTGAACCCCGTATGGAGGCTCAGTTCACGATCTTGCTAGATCCGCGGGTGGGATCGACTCCACCGTGATGGCTGAATGGGGCATCCCTATAAACGGGCTCTGCCAGGATGAATGGATTGGCTCTCCCTATAAATGGGTTCTCCAATGGATCGGGACCCCGCGAGGGGTCAGGTGAACGGCACGGTGGAGTCGGTTGGCTGGGAGGTTTAGCTTGGTGGAGAATGACCAAGAAGTGATCCGATTGGTTAACTGAGTCGCATGGTTAACCGATACGTAAATAATCTGGTTTTCTGGAAGCTCACAGAAGCCACCCATCTAATGCGGCCCCAATCCAAGGTGTGTAATTACCGTGCCGAGGGATGCATGGCACAGGGGAAGTTGTGTCGTGATCGGTTTCCTAGGAATACCTGGCGTCCTCCTTTTGTATTTTAGCCTTACCCACGCATGCGGGGCTTTGCGTTAGTAGACCTCTGTTCTCTAGCTGCTCGTGGGAATTTTATGAAAAATTCAAATAAAAATTCCGGAAACACCGACAAGGAGGAGGAAACCCGGGTGACACAACCGGGTTCTGAAGGCTGGGAGGGAGACAACATGGAGGTGGAAGTAGGGTGTTTTACCTCCCTCCCCTCCCCTCACAGTGAGGGCAATACCGCAAAGACAAATCGCCGCAGCGGGGCCCAGTGGAGGAAGTGGATGAAGGAGCAAGCGGAGCCGAAGAAACTCCCTGCTCCTAAATTCAAAAAGAGTAAGAAGGATAAGGGGAAACTCGAGGGTGTTGCTACCTCGGGCTCCCCTTCCCCTCAGAACGTGGACAAGAAGAGGGTGAGACCCCAAAGCTCAGGGAGGAGGACGTCCCCCAAAAAACCAAGGATGGAGGGACCACCCAGGTCGGGGGCTAGACTGGCCCGTCTGTTAACAAAAGACAACAGTGCTAAGCGGAGACTGTTGAAGAACAATGCAGGGGCATATGTGAACTGTGAGAAAGAGACACTACGAATGCTGCTCAGAGCCAACTTCCCGGATATCGTGCTGGAAGGGGAGTGGGCTAAGGAAATGGAGTAGGGAAATGGGGAGTAGGCAGGAAATGGAACGGAGGATCGACTGGAGCTTGGGGGCGAAGGTGGTGACCCCGGAGAAAGTAAAATGGGCCATAGAGAGCTTCGAACCTTATAAATTCCCGGGATCGGACGGAGTTTTTCCCAAGCTAATGCAGGAGGGGATTGACTCATGCCTGGGCATGTTCACCGGAGTCTTGAGGGAGAGCTTGGCCATAGGATACGTACCTCAGGGCTGGAAGGAAACCAGGGAGGTATTTATACCGAAACCGAACAAGATCAGCTACACTACGGTAAAGGATTTCAGACCTATCAGCTTGACATCCTTCATGTTGAAGACTTTGGGAAAGCTAATAGACCTGCATATTAGACATGTGGAGCTGTTAGACTGCATAACACACTGCATAATGGAGTGAGATTCATCGAGGAAGCGATGGAGCAATACGAGGTGGTGATCAGAGCCTTCATTGACATAGAAGGAGATTTCAACCGTACCACAAGAGAAGCCATAAGTACCTCGGCAACCAGGCATGGTATATCGAATACCATCGTGAGATGGGTGATGAACATGCTTGAGGGCAGGAGGATCCACAGTATGTGGAATGAAAAAACTGTGAGAGGAATAATGAACGAAGGATGTCCGTAGGGAGACGTGCTCTCACCTCTACAGTGGAGCCTAGTAGTTGACGAGCCAATTAACATGCTATGCCATGAGAGGTTTTTCACGGTGGGCTATGCGGATGACATTGCTATCTTGGTGAAGGGTAAATATGAGGAAGTACTACCTGATCGACTAAATGCTGCCTTGGGAATGATCAGGGAGTTATATGAGACACGCTCTCTGGCGGTGAATCCGAGTAAGACAGAGATCGTGATCTTTACAAGAAGGTATCAACTGAGAAGTCTTCAGGAGATTAACTTCTACGGGCGATCACTACCGTATTCAGAAGTAGTTAAATATCTAGAGGTATATCTAGATAAAAAATTGAAATTGAACACGCATGTGCGGAGACAGTGCAATAAAGCACTAAACATATACATGAGGTGTAGAGGAGCTATTGGGAGTAACTGGGGTCTGAGACCCAGAAATGTGATCTGGCTTTACCAAACACTCCTGATACCGGTAGTTACCTACGCCTCGCTTGTATGGTGGAAAGCAACCGAAAGTGAAGCTCTGAAGAAATGCCTGGAACACGTTCAGGCGGTTTCTATCAGAGGAGCTCTGGGTGTGAAGCACTTGGGTGTCTGCACTTGGGAACAGACCTCCAACGCATGAACATAGACAGAATCACCAAGAGATATCTATTCGGGAGCAAATATAATGTTGCAATACCGACAAGAAACGACTGGAAGGAAAACCGAGTGATCGGAGGTGGCATGATCTGGTATACAGACAGATCGAAAACACCTTCGGGCATTGGGTTAGGAATTTGTGGACCGGAAATGGGAGATGGTTTCTCATACACATTAACGGAACACAACACGATATTCCAAGCTGAGCTGGCAGCTGTGGAGCTGTGTGCCCAAAAGCTGCTCGGAAGGAATGTATCCCAACAGAGAATTACGATCTGTACGGACAGCATGGCGACTGTCCTGGCACTTGGGAAGAAAGAAGCACGAAGTGCCCTAGTCTGCAAGGTGGTTGACACACTCAATAAACTGGCCACCGTAAACAAGGTAACTATTTTATGGATACCGGGCCACTCGGGCTATGAGGGCAAAGAGACGGCTGATGCACATGCAAGAATGAAGGCATCGAGGCAGGGGATCGTATACGCTGCCATTGATGCGCCATAACAATATGGCGACGAATTCCAGATGGTCTAAGGAAATCCTGAGCAACCTGGGCACGGGGTGGCTCAGGGATCTGATCAAGATGAACAGATCACAGACCAGGAGAGTGGTGGGTTTCATCACGGGTCATGGGGATCTGAAATGTTACCAGCACAAACGAAACAGGGCAATCAGCAACCTGTGTAAGTGGTGCTATGAGGTGGAGGAAACTCTTTTCCGTCGGGATATGCCCGATATTGGCAGCTGCAAGATCGAAAGTGTTTGGTAAGATCCAATTGGAGAGTGATGAGGACAGATCTATCCCTGGACAGACTACTGGCTTTCTTGAAGTGGTTGGGAATCAGGGACTAGATCCTGTAGGCATTATAGTGGGGGGATAGAGATACAATGGTAAAAGCTAAGTATCTCTGAATTTTTGTTACTCCGCAAGCAGAATAATGATAATAATAATAATATCATAGTTTGTTCTGGTCAAGCACAATAAATCTTATGACTTATGATAGTTAATAAATAGAACGGAATTTCTATAGGTATATGATTATACATACGAGAATTGCAGAAAAACATTTTAATTGATATTTATCGTAATAAAGCAAGGGACAGTAATTACAAGAATTAATTTTGGTTTAAAAAGCTAATTTCAGGTATTATCCAACCCATCGCTGAAGAAGTGCCACACTTTAGTAGTCTTCATTCTTAAAATTGTCATAACTTTGACACATTCCATCAAAAAATAATTTTCTTCACACTATTTTAAAGCTTGAAACCTCAACTTAAAGATTTTTTGTTAAAAAAATTATAACTTTGCATCAGATGACGCTGCTGTCTAATGATTTGGTGTCAAAATTTCTGGGGGAGAGGCGCTAATTGTTTTGCAGAGTATAGTTGTATTTAAATTTAATAAATCGATGTGTTAGAAGTGTGTTAGAAGTATCTAGTTAGTATCTTTAAACTTTTTTTTCTCATTAAATATTGATATGACTTTGATGTTTTGTTGTTCAATAAATAAGTAAATGATTACATTTTTACTTTGTATGGTTCAATGAAAGTGCAACACGTCTTTGTAACTATTTCTGGTCCAAGCAAATATTTTTTTCGTATTTATTATAGTTTTATTTTACATTGAGACCTATATTATAATTTTAATTTTACTTCAACGTTTCTTTCGCGATGGGTCGCCAATTACCTGAAGTTAGCTTCTTAAACTTAAATTAATTCTTGTAATTACTGTTCTTTGCTTTATTACGATAAATATCAATTGAAGTATTTTTCTGCAATTTTCCTATGTATAATCATATACCTACAGAAATTCCGTTCTATTGTTATTAACTATCACAAGTCGTAAGATTTATTGTGCTTGGCCAGAACAAGTTATAATATCATACTTGTTCTATCATATTTTCGTACTTGGCCATACTTTTCAGTTTTACTAAATTTTTATGATTTTGGAACAATTGTGAAAAAATTTTGATTTTAAAAGAATAGTGAAAAAATAATGATTTCTTGAATTCTCAATGATTCCATTTCCATAAAGATCACTTCTATACTATTCCATTTTGCTTGAGTAAAGACATCTTATTCTTGATATAACTTTCATAAAAATGTTTCTTTTATTTCTTGTGGGTGTAAACATATTTTAGACATTCTGAAAAAAATCGTTTTTTATAATGATTGAAATATTTCAGTTTCAACAAAATTGACAAGGGATTCTAACAGAAAATTGTTACTGAAAAGTTTGTTTTTTTGATTGAGCTATACTTTTTCTATTCTATTTTTGTTTTGTGACAATATTTTGAATCGCTTCTGAACTGCTTTCAAAAATAGTTTATTTGAAAACTCTAGAACCTGAACCGTTGCTAAAACCAAAATGCTTTCAGAACCATTCACCGTATTCGAACCATCATATTCGCTTGATTTTCAACCCTTGTTATTTATAAATGGATTCTAATAATTCGATAGAATAAAAGTTTACACAAAGCTATCCAAAGCCTTAAGGATAGGATAGCAGGCCCGCCGTGCTTACACTTTGAACACAACTAAATCTGAAATTAAGATATCGATGTTATTCGAAATAATGACTATCATATAAAATCTTCTATCAAAATTCTGAACAAATTTTTCATACTTGGTCTACATAAATAATTTATAATGTCAGAAAGTCACACTTAAGTTAAAGTCTAAGGAATGTCAAGAAAAATATTTTTCTTGGTATACCATATGGACGGGAAAATTTATTGTTTATTAAGGCGAGAAATGTGGGTCAGCGTTTACGAAAAATGCGATAAGGTCTATTGCAAAATATGATCATTAAAATATTTTGCAAAGGACCTCATCGCGTTTTTCGTAAATGCCAACCCTCATTTATTGCCTTAAAGAATTATGCAAATAATCTCATCGTCTAGAAACTGTATTTTTGATGGTTACTTTATTGCCAGGATAAAATTTTAAACTATCAATCGGCACAAAAATAATTTTGTTCTTGCAGGTAAATGAACAGTAGGAGAAATATTATAGAAACAACGTAAGTTTAAGTAAATGAAAAATGGTAACATAAAATTATTAAAATAAATAAAGATAATGAAGTTAAAAGTCAAACATAAAACTACAATAACAACTCAAAAAATTAATTCTTTTCGCACCCAATTTCTCTAAAGTATTTGAGTTACTAAAGTATTCATAAATTATATTCATTCATGATGTGATTGAACGGAAATAAACAACTTATGTATTCGATTGTTTCAAGAAACATCATATTTGGATAGAGGTTCTGGACATAAAAAAGACGCGAGATTCAAAGCAAGAGATCATTAATTGAAGAATAAGAGATTCGAAATTTAATGGTTTGTCAATTTCAAACGATTTTTTATGTTTTAAAGATTCGTTTCGCCAGATTATTGCAGGCCAGTTTCGTCGACTATAATACATAATATAATATAATAATATAATAATATATATAATATAATAATATAATAATATATATTATATATAATATAATAATATAATATATATAATATATAATATAATATCGACTATACATTTTTCCAGAAGATCTCTAAGAGATACCTTTAATTATTCCATTTCTGTTAATTATAATTCTGAATCATCTTAAAAAAAAAGAAGTTCAAAAAAAACTTATCGTGATAATGCTTCAATATCCTAATACTTCATCATCCTTATTTTCTAATATAGTTTCTTGAAGAAAACAATTTCAAATGCTTATAAACGAAAAATTTATTCATTTAAGATTTACTAGTTTTCTTCGAACAATTCATGGGATTGAAGTTCGAAACGTTTTGGAAAAAAACATTGTGGATTTTTTTGTTTACATACATAATTTTTGTTTTTACCGTGTTAGCACTAAAATTGAAACGTGCATTGTGTTCCTTGGTAAATTTTCAATCGATTAAGACTAATTTGACACCCCTAACCCGTATGGACCACTTACTTATACGTGTCGTCCATACAAACCTGAAGCCATGTTTCATTTTTTTTAAGTGAATGTTTAAACCCTTACAGAAAGTTGTTCATACCGTTCCGAGGCGTGAAATTAGTCTGAATCAATTCTTATTTTAATGAAGGAGCTACCCAATTGACAACAACTTAACTTAAAGGCACATAGCTGTACACACATACGTACACATATATCATTACATATAAGAAGAATAGAATCATTCTTCTGTATATACTGCAACGAGTGAATACGTTTTTCATACCTGTAAGCATAAGTTTGTTCGTTATCTTCCGTAGAAAGCGAACAAGGATTAAAATAATACTAGGTCGGTACAGCAGCGAACAAAGTTCAGCGAGCAAGTGAATTAGTATTTTCACACTAAAATTTTTTTCCATTCTCATTCCCTCACAAACGAGAATATATTTCAATAATATATATAAAATATATTTTTTCCACATAAAATATATTTCCGGAAATAAGTATGATATCTGGTTCATATACTTTTCATAAACTATTTATTTCATAAACATTCATTTTATACATAAAATATTTATACAAAGTAGCAGTAGTGTATATAAATTGAAAAATATTTCAGCAAATATATTTTCGTCCGTGAGGGTTGTAATGAAATGTTGAAATGTTAAAATTAATTTACTAAGTTTTTAACGATAATTCTAATTTTTAGTGAGAATTATTGATTTTCAATCTGGTCTATAATATCGATTATATCTATAATATCTATGATATTGAATAATGAATATCGATCGTTTCATGGTTAATTCTACAAAATGTTAACCACAGTCCGAGGAGTAATCGGAATCACAATAAAATGCGTGAAAGATTTCTATCTGTATAGAGGAGATACAAAGAGATCCTCTACAATATATTGAACTTTACAATACAACAAGCATTTTACGGTGCGAGCTCAAACAGGGCACTTTGTTGACTAAGAGCCGAGTCTCCACTTTATGTATCCGGGTGTACCAATTATCATTTGAGAGTTTTATTCAAAATAAAACAAAATAAAATTGCAAGCCACCGAGTTCTTTTAGCGCCGTTTCTTAGCTCAGTCTTATAATAAATATTGATATTGTATTTATTTAAATTTGGATTGTTATAAAAAGCTTTCTTAAATTAGAAAATGATAAAAATTATTTGTATTTACACGCAACACAAATGAAGAATTAATAATATTTTTGCTTGTTCATCAATATTTTAAAAAATAATTCATCAGTCTAAATCATACAATTTTCCTATAAAAATTTTCACATTTTTATTTTATGAATAACATAAGATCATACAAAATGTATATATTTTTGGTTTAAATTTCCGTCTGTAAGGGAAAGTTGAGAGTATATTGCTGATAATGACATTTTCATCTTAATGCGTTTCTGTTTGTCGTTATAACGTTTAGGTCATAACAGCGCAACAAAATTTATTGTGGCATTTACTATTCTTGATAGATCAGACATTTAATTTCAATCTCTAAGTCGTAATTATCATAGTGCGCGTATTTTTATAAAACCTTGAGGTTATGCACTTTCATATTTCACACGAGCAGCGCATCAGCTACGAAATCACGCGTTTCGCAAAGCCACGATTCTTAAATGATGGCTCCAGTAACTGTATTAATAAATAATCAGTTTGAGTTGATGTAGATGTTTTAGTCATTGCAGAATTTAGCATGACTATGTTTAGGACGCTCGCTAAGTTGGATGATAATAAAAAAACTTATGAGAGTAAAATACTTACATGAAAGTTTGTTGAACGAAAAATAAGAGTAATCTTACACATCGCTCATTGTTTGATTTGAATTGCCTACTTGTAATGGAGTACGTAAAACAATTCAACTGAATTTTTTGTGGTCGGTCGAACAGATTAGTTATTTTCATACAAACAAAAATATAAGTTAGAATATATGTATATTTTTTTCATATATAATTCAAGTAAGTTATTGCCACTCTATAGATCGATTATACAGATGAAAAATATGATTTTGTTACAAACTTGCTAAGAATTGCAAAATTTATAACATATAATTATTTTATACTACATAAATCAACTCTCGTATTTTCATACTGTCATACAGTTAATAATAAATTATGTTTCCGTTGAATAGACTGTTTTTCTTTTAAAATTGTTTTATTATTCTGTTTATTATTGAAATAAATCTTTCAATCAATTCCAGTTTTTTGATTTGCACGGACAAAAATTACACTGAAAGAAAGACAGCATCAAAATTCACTATGATCATTGAAAACTAGAGACTATAATCTCAAGTACAACATTTTAACATGAAATGTAGAAAACTTTATTTTTGCCTAAATGTTCATTAAATTCTCGTATGAGCATTGTAATATTTTATATATAGCTATGTCATCCGAGCTGGATTAAATGTCGCAAACAACATTTCGATGTGGTTTTCCTATTTTTGTAGTAGATATAAGTTTATTTAATATCTTTAAAATATATTTATGTATTCATTTTTTCATATCCTTAGTAAAGATATCTTACTGATGTATAATTAATTTCAGAATTCATCGTCTGAATGAACCATTCTAACCGAAAAAAATTGTGTATGTAAACAAATACTCAACAAAAGTTACCAAAAAGATAAAAAGCAATTTACGTAATCATTTACGTGATTTGAGGTAAAAATTCAAATAATATAGTTAGTGATGCATACACATAAGAATTTACCGTTTTAAATATGAACAATATCGGGATTTAATTAGGACTGTATTTAATATCCAAAAGGGCAAGTTGTTTAGTATTTATAAATCGGTAAAATATACACAGAATGAAATGAAGAGGTAATTTTTACTAGGATACTGTAAAATCCTGTATAAATTTTATTTTAAGCACAATTATTTACAATTTCAATTTGATATTTGAAAATCCTATTTTTGTTTTATGAATTTTACGGTTGACATTAAGTATTTTATTTTGGAAAAGCTGATAAAGTTAACTAACTTGGTGGAGTTTCGAACCCTGTGCTCCTGTGTGTTATTACATTTATCCTTCTCATGCGCGATTACGGTAGGCCCCGCGCTGGTGTGCGTAATAGACATGGGCAACTTAAAGCACCGAACAACTTCGAACGATCATGTGCGCAAACGTCTATATAAATTGCTAGCAGAATAGTAAAATATGCTGTCAATCTGAAAAAATGCCTGATTTTAATTGTATTTTTTAACGCACTTCTCAGAAAAATTGTTGGCTGATTAATAACATTTGATTAATTTAATTAGATTTTGTATTATTTTCTTAAGAAATATTATGTAGAAGTAGTAAGTTTCGTCACAAGATTTTTCGGTATCCTAGTAAAAAATACTGTAACATTTTTTCCGTGTAGATTTATAAAAAATCAAAAAATTTTAAACGAGAATGTCTAATCCTAATATTTAAACTATAACTGGAACTTCTACTCGACGTCGCCTTTGGGCTTTGAAAATGAAAATTATTTCCATCCATCATTATTTTTTAGAACAAGGCTATCCGATCTGCAGAGTACGTGATTGTAATCGAGAGTACATAAGAGTACATAAGAGTATAAAAGAGTACAAAAGATTACACAAAAGTATACGAGCGTACATGAGCGTGCATAAGAACAAATAACAGCACACAGAAAAATAAATAAGATTTACTATCTTGTGTATTAAAACAATAGCATATAATTTCGAGTTAAAGATTATTTAAAAAATTATTTGTTGATGACAAAGTGCTGCAGTATAAAAAAAAATAAATCGTCATAAGAAGTATTAAATAATGAGATAATGATTTACATCACAAGTTTTGAAAATATTATCAATTATGTTTCTCTAGAAATTGAAATTTTGGTTCAGCAAAAGGAAGTGAGATTAGGCCAATAAATTTATAAATCGATTTTACATCAATTTTCTTACTTCAATACGAATATGAATGTATGCTATAAAGTATTGACTTTTAGGGAGATTCAAGAAAAATATGTCACACAATAAGGATTGTATGAAAGTTAAACTGAATGCACTGTACATGATGCGAGATGTGATGTGAATTTTTACCAGTAAAATCTAGAAATACTTCCAGCGATTTTGCAATGCAAGACTCAAACTCATCAATTCATCGTTCAGCTTGTTTATCATTGTTTACGTTTTATGATGAATTTCAGATGAAATTTATCCAATTATAGATTATTATCAAGAAGAAACGACGTTAGCTTCATGAAAATTAAAAAGAAATGTTCGCAGAAAATGCGTAAACATTTCCTTCAAATATGTTTGGAACTGAAACAATAAATTTAGTTTTCTCTTTTACATTTTTTCACACGCATATTTACTCGCATATCAGATCACGAAAAATATTATATTATTTTGCTGGCTAAAAAAACAAATAAATTTATGGAGGTGGGATGTTGATGTCCTAAGGTCTTTTTTTACGGTGGATGATTTGTCGCCCACTAGCGAATGTGATTTAAATTTTGAAGAGAGAAAAGATTTTCTGCAAAACCTTACTCCACAAAAGAAATTGGATCATAAACAATTTTTTTTTGTTAGTGTATATATATAATATGTAGCATAAGAACTCGTTTTGATAAAATTTCGTTAAGAAATTTTGAAAACTGTTTTTTTTTCCGATCCATCGAAATAATATTTTCATGTAAAAATATTTTTATGTAGCACAAAAGCTACGGATATCACGTTAAATGAAAATAAGTGATAAGATCGTTCATACAAAGGATATAATAGATATTTCCCCAAGTGCAGGACGATATTTTTCCTTACGAGAAAAGAAACATTGGCAGCCCGAAGGGATGCCAACATGTTTTCTTTTTGAGTGAGGAAAAACAAATTCCAGCGCAGAAAAATGTGAGTGTTTGTGCAACGCGAAGTCGAACGGTGTTCGACGCATAACAACAGCCTAGTGAAATGGCGGATAACTCGACACTTTTTCTTTCATCCACACTGAGAAAAAGGATCCGTAACAGTTAAAAATATTCATAACTGTTAAAATTTGAGTTAATCGGAATGCTACAATTAAATATGGGATTGTGTCTATCACATCATTTAATTGAAAATTTTGAGGACAAATCTTAAAGGTTATGACATAATAATGTAATAGTAATGAATAAATAATGTAATAGTTATCATTTTTTCTTAATTATAATTGTTTGATCCATAAATGTAATGAAATAATTTCTTAAATCTCATGGAATATTTAATAACTTTTATTGATTCAAATTTTAACTGTAAACAACAAATTTGTTGTTAGTTATGTCAACGAATAATGACATTTATCTAATATTTGATAGTTGTCATTACAGGCGTGTATAATAGTTAGTACAATAGTAAAAATAGTAAAAAAAGTAGTTCGTGAAAACTGGTTCGACGATCGAATATTCAATAACTGTAGTGAGATCTGGAGAAATTTTAGGCTGACATTTATTTCTTTTTTCTT
>JAQQRF010001320.1:0-45105 GCA_030523145.1 Trissolcus brochymenae | reverse complement strand
CGACTTTTTAGCCCAGACTCCACAGCCCCATACGCCAGCCTTGAATTAGATAATAATCATTTTAACTTCTTTATTCTTCAATATATCGGTTGAAATTAATACACCGAAATTTTATACAAAAAAAAAAAAAAAAAAAAAAAAAAAAAAAAAAAAAAAAAAAAAAAAAAAAACAAAGTTATAAAATAAAATTTATTTATACAATTTCCATATTATAATAAAAACATTTTAGGGTAATCACCAATAAATTCAGATTTCATAACATTGTTTAGAGCTTCGATAGGACTATTAGAATTCAATATGGCTTCAGCTGTTGTTCGAGCCAAAATTGTGCGAATTATTTGTTCCCCACAACCAGCGACTTTTTAGCCCAGACTCCACAGCCCCATACGCCAGCCTTGAATTAGATAATAATCATTTTAACTTCTTTATTCTTCAATATATCGGTTGAAATTAAATTGAAAAATGAAATAAATTCTGAGTCAGTGTACTTGTCCAACTCTTCCTGGGTATTTAAGCAAAATTCCTCCACTCGAACATGCTGCTGCTACGTTGCCAAACTCATCTACACAAACTGCACCAACAGTATCCATTCTTTGCCTAGCTTGCTGTTAATAATCGTTCAAAATTAATATTTTTTAAAAAAAGTAAAGTCATTTGGTATCAAAATAAAATCATCAAAATTTGCCTTTTCATTTTGAGCACTTTCTATTTTCCTTTTGCACCGTTGGAATATTCTTTCAGCTTTGTCTGTAAATATGAAGCATTATTTTTCTTAAATAACCGATTTTATTTTGGAATATTTGTATAACTTTGGAAAATTCTTTTTTTTTTGTGTATCTATTACCAGTAATTAAGCAGTCCGGGGAGACGACATCAATTCCAGCACTCTTCGCCCACGTTGTAGCTCCATTACCTACTAAAAAACTAAAACCCACTTTCATGTCATCGCAATGATCTTATTTTTTTGTTGGTTCATTGAAATATTTTACCTCGGTGAAACCATTCCGAATTCTCTTTTTGTCGACTGAAATTGACACAAAGATCTTGCTGCACAGATAGGATTTTTGATTCCACTTGCAGCACCAACTGCTCCGAAGTACATATTTTGACCTTCCATAATACTGGCATCACACTCCACTTTTCCATCGGTTGTCAGATTCGATCCATAACCAGCATTCGTGATGGGACAATTTTCCAGCACCATTGTGGCCTCTGTTGCAGCATCCTGTACATCGTTTTTTTGTTTCAGGCATTCCAATCCCTGTAAATAATATTCTTTTTCAATGAAAAAATTATCTCTTTATTATTTTGTTACTAAAATGAAATTATGACATTTATGAAAAAATACCTTTTCACAAGCTTCTCTGCAAACTTTTTCATATCTTTCCTTTAGTGAAGCTGAATGTTGCCCTGCTCCTAAGAAAAAAATATAAATAATTTAAAATTAATCGCAAAAAAAAAAAAAAAAAAATAACATACCAACGTGGACAATAATAAACCCTTCTCTTGTACTCATTGTTGAAAAAATGACAAAATAAACAATTTTGCACCAGTTACATAGTCTTAAATTTCATGAACGAAAATTTCTAATTGAATATTTACATCAAAGAAAAGCACTACTTTTTGGAGCGTGTTAATCTCACCGACTACACCAGTTTATCAATCAGAAACAGCTGATTGACTTAAAACATAACCTAATTTATTCGACCACAGTGAAACAGCACACAGATAGACACAATTTGTAAACACAATTTAAACAAAATCAAATTCAAATTTTGTATTGTTTGTTTACTGATTTGATTGTTTACTGATGATGTCAAATTAAAACAAAAAAAAAACATGAAGCTAAAAAATGTATCATCATTGGTAAGTGTGATCCAAAAAAGATGTATAAATATTCACGCAAAGAAAAAACGAGATATCAACTGGATAAAACCCAGCGGAGTTGAAACTGGTATTCGTGTTTACAATCCGATTGTCAAGTGTAAAACTCCGCTTATTCTGCAAAATGGAAATATTGCAACATGGTATATGTGCGGACCAACTTTGTACGATTCTGCACACATGGGCCATGCATGGTAAACATGAAGCAATTGAATTTGATATTTCATCAAGTTGTATGAATTTAATCTGTTTTCTAATTGTTTCAGTACGTATGTTAGATTTGACATAATCAAGAGAATTTTGAATGAATTTTTCAACATAGACGTAGTACAAATAATGGGCTTGACAGATATTGATGATAAAATAATTAAAAAGTCATTGGAAACTGGGCAGGATTTTATGCAGATCACAAAATTCTATGAAAGGGAATTTTTTGATGATTTAAACAATCTGAATGTAATTAAACCTTATCACAGTTGCCGTGTGACTGATTATGTTCCACAAATAATTGAATTTGTGTCAAGATTGGTGAATAATGGACATGCATATGTTACTGAAAGTGGTAATTAATGAAACGACACACAAACAATTGAATGAATTAATTTTATTCAATTTTCATGTAATTGCATTTGTAGGAACAGTTTATTTCAATACTTTGAAATATGCAAATTATGGTAAACTAAGTGAACCTATAATCGACGAAACAGAAGGTGGAGCAGAAAAAAAGTTTGTTTCAGATTTTGCATTATGGAAAGCAGCAAAAAAAGACGAACCTTTTTGGGAAAGTCCTTGGGGGAAAGGAAGACCAGGATGGCATATAGAATGCAGTGCTATTGCTAGGTGTGACTCAAACGCATAATTATAAATTTTTATTTTATAAATTATATTTTTTTTGCATAACAACGCTTTTAAACTCATGATTTCATCTCAGTTTTTTTCATTTAAGTACAAAAAATCATTTTAATATAGGATTTAACTACATAGTTTGAGAAAAAAAGATACAAATATAACGTTTAATGTTTTGTTTTAATTTCTTTATTGATTTGTTCAATAAATGAAAATATCAAAATATTGATTCATAATGACACTATCTCTACTAATAAAAAAAATAAGTATTTTCCAGTAGAAATAAATGTTATAATTTTTAATTAAAAAAAAGTTGCAATATTTAACTTTCTTTCAAAAAATATATACAACAGATGTAATGATTTTAACAATTACAATAATTTCAGTACAGTGTTAGGTAACAAAATTGACATCCATAGTGGAGGAATTGATCTAGCCTTTCCACATCATGAAAATGAAGAGGCCCAATCATGCTGTTATTTCGAAGAAGATCAGTGGATAAATTATTGGTTGCACACTGGTCATTTGTTCCTGGGCAACGATAAGATGTCCAAAAGTTTAAAAAATACAATTAGCATCAAAGATCTTTTGCAACAATATTCAGCGAATGAGTTTAGATTATTTTGTTTGATGACATCTTATAGACATGGTAGTACAAATTTTGATCATAACATTTCTTATTTAGAACATTTTTTTTTTTTCTCAAAGTTGCTAACATTTTTCTTCATTTTAGGTATCGAATTCTCAAACGATAAACTCATCAATGCCGTCACGATGATAAATAAAATCACACACTTTTTGCAAAGTTGTGAAGATTATGTTTCTGGAAAACTTCGTGACGGAAATATCGCCGAATCAGAATTATTGAAGGTACATAAAAAAGAAGTTTAAATTCCGATTTTCCTATAATGAAATTCATTTACTTTCGAATTTTTTAGGCTTTAAAAGAGACACAAAAAAAAGTTGTCAATTCACTTCAAAATGATTTTAACACCGGAGCAGCAATACTTGAAATTAGCAATCTCATAGGAGTTGCAAACAAAATGCTTCACGATAAACAAGTTTGTATTTATTTGCACTCGTATCTATATTGAAATTAATCAATAAAAACAGTGCTTGTGTTTTTTTCAGACGAATGTTTCTGCTCGAAGTGTCGTAGCTTTGGCTATGGTGTCAAGATACATTTCTTCTGTTCTAACAAAATTTGGTATCCAAAACATTGCAAAGACGAACACCAATGAACAGAACACAACTGGTATCTTAGATAGTTATGTTAAATTTCGTGCCATTGTTAGGAATGAAGTTTTGAAGGAGAAAACAAAAAATATGTCTGTATTGAAGGCTTGAGTCCACGTTAAAGTAAGCATTGTTCATTAAAATACGTTTAAACAGTTTAAAACAAATTGAAATTTCTTTTTTTTTTTTTTTTTTTTTTTTTTTTTTTCTCTACAGGACCAGAAACTGGCATCAACATGGACTTTTTGTGATACCGTCAAACGATCTTAATTATATGTAAGATAAAAAATAAAACTTTGTTTTATCAATTCGCTTTTTTCACTCTTTGACATGAAAACAACTATATCTAGGTATATTATGCTTGCAAACTCAATTTATGTTATACAAAGTACATACATAAAATATTAACAATTTGCTATTTAGAGCACTAGCAGTTGTACAACAAAATCTGAACTTTTATAAGCGGGAAGAGGTGACTAGCATTGTAATCACCTAAAATCCTAAAATGAAATCAAGTGGTCTAAAAATAAGAAAAAAAACTATATATTTTCCCTATTGTCAAATGTTCTTCCAACAATGTTTGTTGTTCTCAAAATTATTTAGAAAACTATTAAAATCTAGTTAACTGTTAACTTCAAATTTGTCAGTCAAAAAATTTTCAAATTCGAATGATTAAATCAATGGGATGAAGATAAAATGATATGTCTTCTCATTCGTAAGTTGTGGAATGTATACGTGCGTGCGTGAAAGCTATTCGTTTTTAATAGAATTTTCCACCACTGTATGGTCGGTTTCGCGCACGCGGACGACGAAGTTGACGCGACGTCGACCGGCTCTAGTTCGTTCGCTTCTCCACTTTACTTAATACCCTTCGAGTCGATTAACTCGGAACTTGCTGTCGGAAACACGCCCGCACCGCCTATGTTGATTTTGACTGAGCTTTTAAACAAGTCGAAACCTCGCAAGTACTTTCGCCATCAACAAGTGTTTGTCGATTATAAATATATATCTATATATGTGTGTGTACATCTATAACAAACATAACACGAAAGTTCAAAAAGAGAGAACGGTATGTTGTAAGTCCGTTCGGAAATTACGCGCGATGGTCGAAATGAATCAAATAGTATCCTTTGGAAGGAGCATCTCGCTCTGAAATATGCTTGTGCCAAATTCTGACAATACACATTTTGTCGTAAATTGACGTAAGATACTATTCATCTGCGAAAAATTATTGATATCAATTTTATCATCATGCCGAGTACAAACGGAAAAGGTAAACATTTAATATTAACTATTTGACCTAACTTGCTAGAACAAAATATTTAACTCTTTTTTTTATATTGAACTACATAAAATACTATGTTTGTTGTATTCATCGAATGATTTATCAATTAACAAAATTAATCAATTGATAAATAAATAGCAAGCAACAAATTTAAAATATTATTTTTTGACAAATGTAAATTAATTTTTTTACGGATGTCGATGCGATGAAATAAAATGACCTTGAGATGACCCTTTAAGAAATGATGAAAACTTGTGTTACTTTATAGAGTAATTTTGGAGATTGACATCATCACTTTGTTCGTTAAAAGATAAAAAAAATTACTTTGTCAAAATAAATACTGTTTTTCTAACTTTAAATTTACTTGAAGTAAAATGATCCATCTATAGTTTCGTCAACTTTGGCAATGTTGACTTTTTTTTTCCAAGTTGAAACATTTATTTATACTTGATCGTCAAATTAAATTAACAATTTCTTTAATAATCAATATTGAAAAATAAAACTGAAAATTGTAATGAAAATTTGTTACTACAGTAAATTCTGGCAGTGCCTGCTATATTCCTATGAGATATGTGATGTCAATTATGGGTTCGATTGCAATGGCCATTATTTATGGATTCAAAGTTAACGTCAGCGTTGCGATCGTTGCCATGGTGAATCACACTGCCATAAAATTAGAAAACCAGCAAACCTTCGAAGCGCCAAAAAACAACGTCGTGGACGAAAGCGTTTGTCGTCACTCCGACCTGTCTGAGCTCAATTCTCGCACTCAAGTGAGATACATATTTATTTCAAGTTATCTATAAATTTTGTTTCCCGATATGCAATCAATTTTGAATAAATAAAAATGTAAAAATAAATACACCGAAAAACTTTTCTTTGTGAAATTGCATTCGCAACTTGTTTACAACTTTTTTATATTATCATGTTTTGGTTTTTTAATGTTGAAGTTAATGAAATCATCAAAATAATAATAATAATAATAATAATAATAATAATAATAAAATATTTAAAAAACCGCTAATCCTTTAAAACAGTTCATTTATAATAGCAGTAATGTGTTCACATTTCATGTATAAAAATGGTGTTATGAATTATTAACATTTATCGATGCAATTTTACTCGCTCAGTAAATGGGATAGATACATAGTAAAGAATATCGTTTATATTTGAACTGAAACATTAAATTCACTTTAAATAAAGAGAAAATGCAAAACAACATTATCAAAACAGACACGAGAACAAAATTTGTGAGAGATTTTTGTTTACAGGATGGTCCATTCGTTTGGAATGAGCCTCTACAAGGGCTCATTCTTTCATCATACTTTTGGGGATACTTGGTGTCATTATTGCCAGGAGGCCGAATGTCGGAATTACTTTCGGCGAAATGGGTGATGTTCGGATCTGTCCTTCTTAATGTCATTGGTTCTCTACTGACACCCCTAGCTGCAAACTTAAATTACTCGTACTTTATAGCTATACGTGTTCTTCAAGGATTAGGCGGGGTAAGCAAACAAAGTTATGAAATGAGAAAACAATATGTTGCAATGAAATTCTTATTCGTTTGTTCTTAGGGAGTTTCTTTTCCCGCGATGCATGTGATGGTTGCTAAATGGGCCCCTCCAAATGAAAGAAGCATCTTAGCGTCAATTATTTATGCTGGTAAATTTCAATGTAAAATTACTATTATTATTATTATTATTATTATTATTATTATTATTATTATTATCGAGAGATGTGATCGTATCTCATCGCAAAATTTCATGCTACTGTCCTAGCTCTTTAATCCGTAGCGTACAATGGAGGAGGAGTGTTGGGGGTAACGAGATTCAACAGAAGAATCATCGTTTTTTTTTTTTTATTTTTTGAGATTTGTGGTGAATCAACGACATAAATATAATGCAATTGTATACACGTTTTTTTCTATATTTTTGCTAAAAATGACGTCCTTACCGAATTGAAGTCAATTTTTGCCACTAGGGGTTTCGACAAAAAAAACAAAAAACCAATTCGCTAAGAACGACATTTATTGCAAAAATTTAAACAAAAAAACGCTTATTATTACATATGAGTCAAGCGAAAAGAAAGAATTTTTATATTTTTGCATTGTGCGAAAAGTTATAATTTACAGCACGAGAACGAAAAATACCCATTTTTCCAAAAATTCATAGCAAATATAGCATTTCCACATTGGCACTAGAACTCTAAAATTATTGATTTTGTTGAATTGTAGGAACTGCGTTAGGAACAGTGATATCTCTACTTTTATCGGGCTTAATAGCAGCGAACTTAGATTGGAAATGGGTGTTCTACATCGAAGGTCTTTTGTGTTTGATTTGGGGCCTCGCTTGGATCATAATCGCCGATTCTCCAGAAGAGCAAACTACTTTCATCTCGGATTATGAAAAAGATTATATAATGGAGTCTCTAGGACAGAGTAAATCTCGACCTCAAACAACGGTGATTTTTTTTTCTTTGGAGGGGGGGGGGGGATTCATTATATTACATACAATAATATAATATAATTTACTTGTTAGAAATCGTCTGTCCCTTGGAAACATGTTCTGAAATCGCCACCCTTCTATGCAATCCTTGTTGCTCACTTTTGTAGCAACTTCGGCTGGTACATGCTACTCATTGAGCTTCCTACGTTCATGAATCAAATACTTAAGTTCGATTTGAATTCTGTAAGAAGCCATAAAATAATATAACTGATATTACAGATTTAAAATTTGAAAATTTTGTATGATAAATGTTGGTAACTATTTTTAGAACGCAGGACTCTCTGCTATGCCATTCTTTTGTATGTGGATCTTTACTATGGGCCTCAGCAAAATACTTGCTATAATGCATGACAGAAACTGGATTTCAGTAACAGTATCGAGAAAAGTAGGAACATTGATATGTAAGTTAATATCAAATTTTCACTAATAATTTATGATAATGAATCAATTTTTATGAATTAAAACATTTGGTTGAATAATGATTTTTGTTTCAACAGCATCTTTAGTGCCAATGTTCACTTTACTCGGAGTTTCATATGTAGGTTGCAACCGCATCATGGCAGTTATTTTGATGACGATTGGTGTGACATGTATCGGAGGAATGTACTGCGGATTTTTAGCCAATCACATAGACATTGCTCCTAACTATGCAGGAACGCTGGTAGCATTGACAAATACATTCGCTACGATCCCAGGATTTGTGGTGCCAATTTTCGTTGGCAAACTTACGCATGGAAATGTACGTTTCAATTTTTTTATTAACTCAGACAATCAAAGTTATATAATAAGTATATACAAAAGATTACAAAATATTTACAAACGATTCACAATTTTTTTTAGCAAACTATCGAGGCCTGGCGAGTGATATTTTTCTGCACGGTTGGTCTTTACATCATTGAAATATTCGTTTATACCATGTTTGGAACGGGTGAAGAACAGCCATGGAACAAAATCAAACCTGAATCATTGGAAGATGATGAGAATCCAAACGAGGAGCAGATCCCTCTGAAAGACAACAGTAGTAACAAATGAATGACGCTATTATTATGATACTTATGTGATTATAAAAAGATGGATTGTTTTTTTCGTAATCTATTTTGTGTGAATAATAGAGAGATACTGAGATTTATTTAATTAAACAATTAGTATTTAAGGACAATACAAAGTACAGATCAAACGAAATACCTCTTATCTGACTTTTTGTATTTTGCAAAAATACAAAGGACCCCAGTTGTTCTGTTTTGTCGGTACTACAAGATGACCGTAAGGACAGTGTTGAAACTCGTAAAAGTATTCGAACGGCCTCAAAGCTTCACTCATATCTCTGGATGACGAATAATATCATATTGTATGTGTACTTATAATTCAAAGGATTAATCTTTTGATGAAATTATTTCAACTTACTTGACCACGAAATCGCATTTTGTTTGTTGCCACGCGTTCTTCATCGCCGCTTTAACTACACCTTCATTCTGAATCGGACTGAGACTGCAAGTAGCATACACCACAGTTCCTCCGCTCATAACTATTTTCAAAGCATTTCTGTGAAATCATTATAAACATGATGAACAACAAATGAACAACAAACTAACAAATGATGTATTCAATATTTTTGTAACGTTCTATGTTTTTCGAAAAAAATTGTATAGTAACATGTTATTTACGTTAAAATTTCAGCTTGCAATTCTGGTAAACGCAATCGCTCTTTGATTCTATCAGCATGAAAATAATTGTCCTCGTCCTCATGTAAAGAATGTCTGTCAGTTGTACAAGGAGCGTCGACTAGAATCTGAAATATAAACGATGTATAACATTTTTGTTTACTGAAATTAACAATATTTGAATGTCGACAATGTATATTCAATTAATCACCTTATTGTATATGTTTTTGTCTTCAATAAATCTGGCATCTGATTTCGTAACAAAAAGTCTTTCATTCCAATTTCCTACATCCGATATATATTCCCTGAAAATCTTCTTTATTCTGCTGGTTCGCCAAGAAGAAACATCATTTGCTACCAAAACTTTTGGCATAAGAGTTTGCAATATCGCTAATGCTTTTCCACCAGGTGCTGAACACATGTCCAACACCGTGTCTCCAGGTTTAAGATTCAATGCAAGCACCGGAAGTATTGAAGCTCCATCGAATAAAAAATATTCTACAATTTAAGATTTGTTTTACTTTATTTTACCATTTTTCATTTACTTTTTTTATTATAAAAAAAAAAAAAAAAAAAAAACACCTGAAACTTCTGCAGCTCCTTTTCTGGGATTTGGAAATTTGCCTCTACTTTCTTGCTCGAAGGCATATAAAGATAAGTGTTCGGGAAATTTTAGTTCCGTTTCTACCACGACATTTATTCTCAAATCATCTCCTAATTTGTAAAAATTGTAATGATCTGACTCTGAAGCCCAGTCATCCAAACCTGCAAGCATTCAAAAATACATAATAATGACATCAACCTATTACAAAGCTATCGTTTTTTTTTGTTTTGTTTTTCTTTTTTTTTTTTAATTTTTATTCATGGTCAATTAAATTGCTTACCCTTGATTTTCGTTGGCGGTATATATTCAAATAAATTAGAATTAGACAAACCATCAGATTGGTCTATTATTCTCTCACTGGCAATAGCTATGTCATTTTCATATTCAATTGACTTCATTTGCACAGGTTTCATTTTGTGCTCTTCGTTAACATTAAATAAACCTTCATCGTCATCTTCATCCTCTGATTTATACCTCAATTTGTCATCTTTGTTGGTGTTTATTTTTTGAACAAAGATGTTTGAACCTTCAGGATAAATAGACTCGAGTTCATTCATCTGAATTCTTTCCACGACTCGATCAATTTGTAATTGTTGTTGTAATTCCTGCTTGTAATTTTTATTTTCACTCTCTTTAAACTTCTCTTTTCTAAGGTTGTACATAATTTTCATATTGAGCGCACCCAATTCCTAAAAAACAAAGAAAAATTAAAAATTCTTTTTTAAATCTAATAATGACTGAAGTACAAGAAACACATAGCTGTAAGTTAAATGAAAACGGTTTTGTTACCTCCAAACGTTTTTCAGTATCTTCAGAACAACTAAAATTATTAACAACAGCCATATATTTGTGTCGTTTTGATAATAGGGCACTTCTGATATTTTCCCAGTTACCCTGATAAACTGATTTGTAAAAATCGTCAAAGTGCTCCAGGGCCTTGTCTTTTGGAAACTTGAGTTTTATCAACTGAGACTGAAAACACATAATATCAAATGAATATCCGCTTAATACGATGTAAATTATTTATTAAATAATTATTTATGAATGAAAAAATATGCAAATTTTCATTTACCCAATGGTATTCAGGATTTTTGTACCGAACTTGCATCTGGATGACATTCAGTTTATTAACATACCCAAATAATCTTCTCATGTTTGAATAATCTTTTAAACACTTGCAATATTTGTTCAAATATTTTCACAGGTTATGTTATTAAAAGCTCATCACAAAGTTGTACGTGCCGGTAGGAGGTTTATAACATAACAATGTAAAATGAATAATAACACGATTAAAATATAAATCATGCATCTATTATGTTGTATTGTTTTTTTTTTTTTTTTTTTTTTTTTTTTTGTATATTTTCAATGAAAAAATATATATGAATGCATAAATTACCAACACGTGGTAAGACGTGATTGACAATGTCAACAGCGCCACCTATGTGCGTTCATGATATGAGAAGGAAGAATACTTGGGTGAGAATCGAACGGGACGAAAATCAGCTGTGTAATAATGTAGATTTTGTCATATGGTTAGCAGTGATAATCGTAAATTCATGATTAAAAAGCTCGCGCTAAGATCGTGACCTTGTGCTGGCCCAAGCGTGAGACAGTTGTTAACCGCAGGCCTGCTGGGCAATCAGACAGATCTCAACACTGTTTTCAAGTGTTAACAAAAGAGCCCACGACCAGACGTGCAAGATTGACAACAACCGTCTCGCCATGTTCAATTTCATAACATTATTTACTATTGCGTCTTAGTCTGCTGAATCTCACATTTGTGTGACTATCTCGGGGTAAAAATTATTCAAATAACTCCTTCAAACTGGATAAGTTACCTGAATATCTCCGCGATACCGTGGACTGGTTTATGGGGTAAGACAAAACAAGAAATGATACAATTACTTTTTACTTTGTTGCCGTTTTTGAAGTGTAACTCTATGAACAAACGTTTGATGTCAATTGGATTGAATATTATTTAATCATGTTGTTGCTTGACATTAAATAATTGAAGCAGAGCTGTCGGGAAGGACGTTGTCGTTGTTCAAGCAAATGAGCAGGAAATCGATATTTACGTTCTTGTATCTTGTTACAGAAAAGCTAGACGAAAAGAAAAAGATGCGGGAACTACTGAGGATCCGAAGTTATATCTGGAGGAATCAGCCCTCGAGAGGCAACTGCCAGAACTAGATCTCAAAATGCTCGTGGACTTGCCCCCGGGTCTTGATTATAACGAATGGCTAGCCTCACACACGCTCGCACTTTTTGATCACATTAATTTAGTCTACGGAACCATATCAGAATTTTGTACTATGACCGGATGTCCTGACATGACAGGACCTGGATTAAGGTACTTTGTCAATTGTAATTAAATATGTTCCATGAATGAACGAATAAATGTGATACCAATGCATTCTATTAGTAATTACAATGGGAAAGGATTCATTTATAAATCGAATTGATATTCATAGGACCTATTTATGGTTTGACGAAAAAGGAAAAAAAACCAGAGTAGCTGCACCACAATATATAGATTATGTTATGACCTTTACTCAGCGAACTGTCAGTGATGAAACCGTATTTCCCACTAAATATGGTAAGATAATGATTTGGAAAAAATAATAATAATAAAACAATCAATTGGAATGATGAGGATTTCATTAATCGATCCAACATGATCATTATGTCTAATGATACAACATTTATTTTTAGCAAATGAGTTCCCGAGTTCGTTTGAATCGATTGTACGTAAAATTTTACGACTGCTGTATCATGTAGTGGCACATATTTATCACTGCCACTTTAGGGAAGTGGCGCTCTTGGGGCTGCACGTACATCTAAATTGTGTTTTTGCCCACCTTACACTTCTCAATCACCGATTCAACCTTATTGATTCTAAGGAAACGGAAATCCTTGAAGATTTGGAAGCCGCTTTGTTGGGTAATTTGATTTACTTTACAGTTCCACCTATTGGATGGAACAAAATTATACATGAAACTTTACTCTTTTATTTTAGGTGATGCTACAACAACATCGAATTCACAAACAGTAGCTGTCCAAGATGCCTCGAACACAACTACCACCTCCTAGATAAAAACGATACAGAGCCAGTGGTTGCAGTTCCTGAAGCTAGGTGATGATAGATGTTTGTTCGTTAATGCCTTTCAAAATATGCGCTGTTAAGCTCGCACTATCATCACGCTGATACCCATGTAAAAAATACAAATGAAATTATTTTTAAAATGCATCAAAGTTAAATTATAAATATTGATTCATTGAACTTGAAAAAAAAAAACAAAAAAAAACAAACAAACAAACAAACAAAAACAAAAAAAAACAAAATCATATACAGATATGAACAAAATTAATGGAAGATAAAGCGAGCGCTGTTGTGTAAAAAATAATAATAATAAATAGTAAGTATAGATATTAACAATTAATAAGATATAATAATAATAATAATGAAAACAAAAAAATCAGTAGTACCTGTAAATAGCAAAGTGTGAAGTTATATGAAACAAATTAGATTCCTTTGTTTGTTGTTTGTGAGATTATAAATAATTTATTGAAGCGTAAGCCTTGCGCACGAAAACAAAAAAAAACAAAATAAAAAAAAAACACAAAAAGTAAAATATGTAATATTCACTGTGTTATAAAATGTAAAGATGCTGTTTTCGAGGAAAAATTGTCATTGATCAAGAGATTGAAACGAGAAAAGAAAATGATGCGACGTTAACAATTAAAACAACTAATATATGAGCCTACCTGATAGAAACAAATGTTGCAATTCTTATGTTCATGCTCTGCTTTCCTTGAGATTTGACGAATCGTTTTCAGAGCACTGCAATGTCGATTTCTAATAACGAAAAGGGCATTATTGCGATCTTTCGCCGGAATGAAATGTCTTCAACTATTTTTTGTGTGATTTTTAAAGTTCATTTCTTGGGCAGCTAACCGTGTTCGTTTCTTAAATTTATTTTAAAATTCATGTCTTTGAGCTTAGGCATTCTATTCTTTTTCCCCGAGGTATAATTTTCTTTTGAAATGTTGAGTATTATTTTCGTCAAACTCAGGACATGCCAGTGTATTATCAATTCGTACTTAATATCACATATATTTATTTATATTATTTATTGTGTCATTAAAAATGATTTGAGCAATCTTGTGTCCTTATTTCGATTGTTTCAGTTGAATTGACAACAAGTTATAAATCAAGATGCTCAAAATCGTCGTTGTGATAAAGCAACATTTCTTTTGTTCGCGCTGTTTTTTAACTGCATTGCAAACGACAAAAAGTATTCCATTCACAAGGAAATACGATGAGTAAAAAAAAAAAAAAAAAAAAAAAAAAAAATTAATAAGTACATACCTATGCGTTGCTGAACGTTTGTTTGCGTATAATTTAATGGGTTAAATCATTTTGTCGCGTCTCTTGGCTATTTTTTAACATAAATTAGTGCAGTGATAAAACAAAATTGTATACAAAAATGACAAAAAAAGGGGAAAAAATGATAATAAAATATTTTCTAGTTCCAACAAGTTTTTCATGATCAATGCCCCCCATCCAATGAGTTGGTCTTGCTACACGTTAGCACTTGGTTCTTTATTTATTTCGACTATCCTACAAGCTTGAAACAATTTTGTTAAGTGTGATATAAAAAAACCAAAGCCTTCAGCGAGCGGCTCGCAAAGGTCACGAACCGAGGTTAAAATATTGTAAAAGAGGATGAGCACTGGTTGTATAAGTGCGTTGAATAGTATTGACAGAAACGGTTTTATGAAGTAATCAGCGAAGAGCTGTAGTAATCCTACGGTCAGAGGTCGGACAATGCTAAAGAGTGTGAACCGAAAAAACTGTAATATAAAAGCGACCACAAATGCGACGCCTATATGGACCGTCCCGAAAATTTCTGCCCAGAATCGTGTGGCCAAGTCTGTAGTTTTTTCTGCACACTTTTCCATCGTTATTATTGGTTGTGAATCTGTCGTTCGATAAAACCTGAAACGAACAAAGTTCAAAATTAATTAATTTTTGCTTTTAAAGTGAATAAATATTTCATCAAAAAAGTTTATTCAAATCTGTATGCTGTCACTTACGCTGAGTTTCCATGATCGAAATAATAAATATCAATACTTTCCATATGTTTATCTTCAATCGTTTGCCGTTCGTTTGACGAAGACTTAGTACTCAATCGAGATCCTTTATGTTTTTTAGGAATCCCTTCTGAAATTTCACTGTACAAATGTGGATGCGCAAAATCACGTTTATATTGTTTTTTCTTCACTCTCATACCGAAACATTTGTTTGTCTTTTGAAAATAATCTTTCAGTGGCCATTTGTGATAAATCAGCGGCACTTTGCATGGCGAGAAAACACCTGAAAACAGTTTTGAACAATTTCAGTAATATTTTTGTTAAACATTCAGCTCGAATCAAACTCTTTTAAAATAAAAGGTGGCAATGTTTTGAAAGAACTAGCGTACTTGAATTAGAGTCTGACATTTGACTTGTTGAATTTGTAGACGTGGGCATTTCATTACTTTGATTAGATAAGTTTTCGCACGGGCAATCTAGATTCATGTTTATTAAATACAAATGTGTGACTGCAAAATAGAAACTTGAAAAAAAAAAAAAAATGTTGTCTTCCAAATGGTTCTTTTTAAGAATAATAATAATAAAAAAAAAAAAAAAACAAAAAACACTAATGTCAAAATGACAAGGTAAGGTTGGTTACTGATTGTTATAACGATGAAGGAATGATTCAATTGTTTGAATTTTGATGGTACATTTTATTCACACCATATATCAGGTGTTTTGAATTTAAAAGATCAAATGTTGAGCACACGCTTGTCGTTTGGAGTTGTTAGAAAATCTGAGTAAATTTAGCATATACGGGCTTGCTGCCAGATAATCCTCTGCTTCGCGATGTGAAACGACTTTCGCTCATTTCATCCTCAATATCCCATTAAACACTTCTCTTGTATTACCAAATTGAATCTCATTTTCGAACGAAATTTGTATTCATGCGGCATATACATCATATACATTCGGTTCTTGACAGTTTAGAACTCATGTGGGAAGAGATTTGATCAACAAATGCGACAAATTTGTCACAAATCAAAATGGCGTCAAACATGTTTCCACGCTGTTATGTTATTATGTTGATGCACTTGTACAAATCGGGCAACATTTTATAAAATTAAAATGATTTTTTTGGTTAGAAATGAAATTGAATTAAAAAATATTGCTAAATAAACTCAATGAAGCTTATTGATTGATTTTAAAATTTTATTGATTTATTCATTATTTTCAATCATCGTTAATTTGTTTAAACTATGTTAATTGCAAGACGGGATGTAATAACGGAAACAGTTACTCTGAAGAACCCTTGAAAGTGACATAAGATAAATTTTATTGCATCCGGTCCGTCAGTAATAATAAATTCTGTTGAACCAGTGCATTTTACTTATACATTTGAAAAAATTACCATTATGGCAACGATGTAATTAAAAATATTATAGTGGTTTTTTAATATTGATGTCGGAATTCATCAAGTTCAAAAATTCTTCAGAGATTCAACAGTGTAAAGAAAACCATGTTGATTGAATATCGCATGAAAAATGATTTTTGAATTAAACGATATTAAAATTTTGTTGACTTGTTGTAAAAGACTGGAAATTATATAGAAGAGAAATAACAAAATCATCATTTTTGAGGATAACCCTATTTTAAATAATAAATCAAAAGACGAATCGTTTATCATAGAAAGATGTTTGAAGATCAATCAATCAATCAATCCATTTTTGAGTATACAAAAATCTACTTTTCTGAATTCAAACTTACTTTATTTGGTGAAGGTATTATTAATAAGAAATCTAAAATGTGATGTATCCCTTTAAATGGAGATGATATTCCATCATAAACTTGAACCCGAAATATGGACCCATGGATACGATATTTTTGCATCGTAATAAAATACAATTCATTCTTTCAAAAGTTTACGTTGGATTAATATTTAGAATTTAATCAAACGCAACAAACATTTTGTAATGCACTAATTTACATGGCATGTTGATATTTGATCACAATTTTTGTTTAAATTTTTTTAAGAACAATTCAGTCATTTTGTATAAAAAAAGTGTTTTTTTTTTTTTTTTTTTTTTTTCCACGTGGACTGAATCTAATGAAAGCCATCAAAACTAATACAACTTTTTGAATTCATTAAATTGGAACTTTTTTTAGAATTTAAAAAGAAATCCAGATCCAAAAAACAGAGAGTGAGTTGGTTACGGTCAAATGGTTTATTGAAAGATTAAAGAAGTGCACTTTTTTATAATATGTTTGTAGATTTGTGTTTTACACACGTTCAAATAAATAATTGAATGATTAGTTTTTTGCAGTAATATTTACATTGATCAAAAAAGGTTAATTGAACGATTTGCATATTAATATAACAAAAAATGGGTTAAGGTTTAATCAACGAAATCTTGTGAAAAGAAAAGAAAATTATCATTGAAATGACGTTAGTCTTATGAATGATATCTATTAAAAGAAAAAGACTTGTATGAAATGAAAAAATGAAAATGTTTGAATACGAATAATTTGATACATTTGAGAACGAAAATAAAAATTGAAAACAAAATTAAAATCACGTGGAATGATTTTGCGGGCGCGTCATAAATAAGGCCGATGAATTAGAATGATTTAGTAAAGTTGCGCGTAACGGGTATGGACAATTGCGCTAATAGACAATTTGTAATGGCGTGTTGTAATAATAGTGTCGAAAGCAGTAACAATGTATGATGTATATGAAATTGAAAGAAGCTGCTTTTCTGCGCACTGACAATGGGGAGGCGTAGACGTGCGATGTGCACGGTATATTCCTTCACCAATGGTGCATGGCTCGGTGGAGCCGCCCGCCGTTTGCCATAGACACGCCTATCGGTTGCAGTTCGTCTGTTTTGAAGCGCCCCTTCCTTAAATTCTCATCTCATCTAAACCGAGTGTGCGCGCAACTCATTTTTCGTTTGATGCAAAAACCGCTTAGCGGGCGCATTTCGTGCGTCCTCCAAATTCATCGTTATCAATTCGCACAATTCGCAATCCCACAAGCACGCACACTTTTTTGTCAAGGGCTTTGCCCATCCCAGATACATCCCTGGCTGTGAATGTGTATGTGTGTGAGACAGAGACCATTCGACAACGATTTTAAAACTACACTTGTGTGTGTGTGTGTGTGTGTGTGTAATACGTAAACACACGCCTTTCAGATGAAACATTATAGCCCGCGAGATTTCTTATTTCTGCTGGTCGGATAAATCTGTCGCTTCAGTCTGTAACCGAGCGGAGGCCACAAATTACACTTATCGGCGTGTACTTTTATTATGCATCGCCACCTGGACCATAATGCTGCGAGATGCTCCGTCGATTTCTTTTTGACTATAATAATGACACGTGAACTTTGAGTGAAGACCGTCATTTTTCGTGCAATATATCGCGAGTTACGAAACATTTGGACCCAGTGCAAATTGATTTCAAATTGCGCACGACGGCTCGGTATATTCAAATGGATTCAATCATGTTAGGTAAGTCATGGTAATCTCATTATATCATTATCTCAGCTCTGATAGTTGTCAATTCAATTATATCCAAACGTTTTCACCTTTCGATATCAATTTCCAAACACATGTTGCATATCAATTGTTTTCTTTATTTTAATTTTGCATCAATAGATGCAGTGCATTTGCATACACCGACAGACGTTAATCCAATTTAATTTCATTACAAATTTGTACAATCAAAATAATGATTGTATCCTTTTGGTTGAAAATAATTTTACACAAGTTTCTATCATATATCATTATATCATATCATATATTGATGGCAAACTTTAGAACTTATATCCCACCTGTGCATATACAGGTATGCATGCATCATAGAGGCGGCAGATGTAAAAGAAATAATTCAGTAGGTTCCATTTTATTAGCATTCAATTAGTAGCATTTGAAGTGAATAAATATTATAAACGGACAGAAGTTCGAGACTGTTGACTGAGGACTCAACATACGATATCCACTTAGGTTTTAATAAACACAAGCTGAATGCATTTTTGTATCTTAATTTTACATTGTTTAACATACATATTTGATCATATATTTGAATTAATTAATAGTCTGTAGGAATGTGAATTTGAATGTGTTTCGGTATGTGTTTATTTATTTGAAATCGGATATACATGAGGAAAACTTGTTGGTCCCTAAATCGTGTTCCAAACGATTGAAAAAGGTGCACAAATTCAAATATGTTTGAATAACAAGTTTGCTTATACTTGAAATATAAAATTGTCATGCTTTTATTATTGAGCATAATTTGTGTTGTATTGTTTTTTATATTTATCATGTAGCACGATTAAATCAGTGATAAGGGCGAGAGGAATCAAAATACTTTATCTGGCACGCAATAGAGGATTTATGAAAGATTTGATTATGTTAAAGAAAGAACGGAGAGGGCGCGACATATAAAGATTGATAAATTATAGTAGGCTAGATGGTCATAAAACACTGGTTGCCTTATAGGCATCTAAATAAAACATATGTTCAACCGGTGACTCTGACATCCATCATTTGAATAGATACACACCGCCTACTCCTCTAGATAATATACATCTCAGCTTTTCAACTTCTTATCTCATAATTATGACTTTTCATCTTTCAAACGTTCTACGATAAACTCCATCAGACTCAAATCTTTCCTCATCATCAGAAGACGACACGTTTTAACAGCCAATTTTAAACAAATGCTCCAACTTTTTAATTCTTGATCAATTAATTTGTTTCATATCATTCAAATTGTGATTCAATTGTTCAAACATTATGTATATTATTTGACAAGTTGAAAGATGAAAGTGCAAGCGCAGGTAATACGTTATTCTAATTGTACCGTTGTCTGTCACAATTTTGCGGAATTGATGGGCACTTGACTTACTTCTTGTTAATTCAAACGAACATAAAAACCAACTCACGTAATATTATTAGACTTTTTCTCGCGAGGGGTGATGAATGACTCAGATCAAAGGAGCCGGTTTGAGTAGTCAGTTTACACGCATGTAATACATGTGTTTCGACTAAGAAGTTGAAACCACAAAATTTTTGTTGCCTCCTTTAAAAATAATTCCACCGGGATGACAATTTGTATTCAAAACAATAACAGCTTGAATATCAGCTTGTTGTAACAACAATCATAGGTTTTATCAAAGTTCGAATATCAAATATCGAAAACGAACATTTGTGTTCGTTGAATTCAAAATGGAACGCATTTTTTTCTTCAAATAATTAGCTCAGTGTGTGTCTAAACAGTACAAATTGCAACATTTAAGAACTGTCAACGCGAGTGTAACGCGGATGAGCAAGGTTACAAGCAAAGTGGCGCGCGTGACACTTACAAGATGTCCAGAAACACGCGAAATATGTGAGCTTGAAATGTGAACGAGGGACATTCGATGAGTTTTGTATATCGCAACAAGATGCATATCTCCCGAGACATGCAGCGCGCAGCTCATTTGCGGTTGCGCTCGGTGATGCGCATTAAAATCGTCATTAAGTTGCGAGTTCAAAAAATAGCGAAAAAATTGCGCACACCAAAGGCTACGTTCTTCGAGAGCCGAAGGAATATAAAAACCCGTCGGCGTCGGAGACGCCGACGAAACTCTTCTTGGAATCGCGCAGACAGCCTGGCTGCGAGAAACTTTGACCCTCGTAACTTCTTTTCAACGCCGCGTTGTTGTTTTATTTACTCAAACCAATGTACCACTAACTGCTTACACAAACTCGCCAAAAAATAATCAAAACAACTGACAAATCTCTGTGACGTGCAATTCAGCATTTTTTAATGCGCCAATTTATTTGTTTGCGTTGTTTCATCATTCATCATTCATTACAGTTTCGACCTTACACCTACGAAAATTGATGCAACTAATTTTGTTTTGTTTTAAAATTTGAATGACAAATAAATTTGAAAACTAAGATACAAATAATTAGGTAGGTAGAAACATATATATATATATATATATACATTATAGCATCAAGAGTGCGTAAATTGTTGGACAAGAAATTGAGCATGGCAATCGTTAAGGCAGAGAATTGTTAATTAAGGGTTAGTATAGGGCAACATGGTTCACGTGGAAATAGCGTGAAATGTCTTGACTGTGATACGCATAAGCGCACTGGAACACAATTAAATACACATATGTGCGCGAAACTGCTTTCGAAAATGCATCTCATTAGGTGACTATATACCGTTCGCATTTGTAGACAACCAATTAAGCACACATTTCTTGTGCCGTAATGTCAATCAGAGTTAGTGCAACACTTAAGATCCAATCGCGTTCTCGACAAAATTTGCAGTTCATTGACTAAGAATATTGCCTAACGTTATCTATAACTGTCTCACATTTTAAGGAGACCATTTATATAAGCTTTTTCTTCTGATTAATCATTCAATTTCAAATGTACATATACTTTTATTACATTTTACATACTTCACCCCATTAAACGATTAATCTATGGAAATAACAAGTTTTTTGAGTCTATATATATATATATATATATATATATATATATATATATATATATATAATGAAATTATATCAAATTCATTCTGTCCCATCATCCAAAAATATAAGAATGATTCATTAGATCTTTGAAGAGATCAATTAAAAAATTATTATCATATAAAACATATATAAACATATATAAATCTCGATGATGGAAAAACAAAAATGAGGGGTTGGCTCTGTGACAAGAAAGCAATGCGTATTTCTTATATGTGCGCGACAAGTCTAGTATGCGGACAGGGAGAGTAATGGATGAGCCAAATGCAGCATTTCAATTCAGCAAAGAAGCAAAATGTTAGGTGCACACACTTATTTCTCATTTAACACAGCAGCTTCGAAGCGATGCGAGTGTATCAAGTTTGCATTCTTCAATGAACGTTTGTTTAATGAAGCGCTGCTATGTTTATCTTGGCTGAGAAGATACAATCAAATAATGCTCTTTTGGTTCAAAACAAAAACGAACAAATAAATCAACTCTGCACCAAACAGTTCAGCCTATAAATACAAATTCCCGATAGAGTCGAACAAAACCACGACTTCAAATTGATTCAGTGTAACACAATCATGTATAATGATGCCGATCGACACAATTTTTCTTTATTTAAATCATCTAAATAGTCTTGTTTACAAATTTTATTAAGTCAACATTTTTTTATTTTACTCGCATAAGAGGAGATCTCGTTGGTGGTTCTCTGCAAATTGGTCTTCCACAACAATGTGGAAATATTGCAGAATTGTTTCCTGCTATAAAATCGACTTGTCCCTCGAAACACAATTGTTTTTCACAACTAAAAAGTAAAATGTTATAATTAATTTTGTTCATTAAGATTCAAAAATGATGAATCCAAAATATAATGCTTACGGTGTGATCCAAACTTTGAATTCGTGGCATTGTATGAGCATACAAGAATCGTCATGATTTGGAAATTTCACATGTGCTATAATAGTTTGTAATGTACTGCAATTAGCTGCCAAATAAAAAATATAGATTATTAGAGTATACAAAATATAATTTGCAAGATAGAAATCAAGAATTGATTTGTTATCCACCCAATGCGACATAAGCGCTATTAAACACGAATTAATTCAACACGCTGTTTATAAGAAGAAAAATAAAAACTGAGTGAATTTTACTTATATATTATTTCGATCAAAATTACGTTGTATCAAGTTGTATTGTCTAATTTTGTTTATCAGTCGATGACTCAACGTTTGAAAATTGAATTCTATTTTTTTTGCTGCATCAATATAAAATATATTTTAATATAAAAATATATCAAATTAATCTCAGATTGCCATGCACCCTTTATAATATAGTTATGAAAATGATGAAGAAATAGTGAAAACTAGTGGAAGATGCGAATTGGAATTTATAAATACTTGTTGAATCGTTTTATTTATGTACTTATCTGTATTTTGAATCTACATTCGTTTCGGATTGATAGGTCAAATAGATAAAATGATGCATGAATATATAATATAATTATTTTTAAAATAAACAATGAACAAAGTAGTAACAATTGACACATGAAATGATCGATCTATTCATCATTGTTGTTGGAAAAAATCGTCATATTATCTAAAGTTGAGATAGAGCTCATGTGTGTGTGTGAAGTGCATATTTTACAGTTAACAATTGTGTGTCTGTGTGATGAGAATCAATTTTAGCTGAACAACAAATATTATAAATATAAAAAAAAAACTGGATTGAGTCGAAGAAGTGCGGCGCACAGAACATTCAATATTGAAATCGATTTTGACTTGATTGAAAAAGTGAGTTTCCCTTAGTGTTGTTCTCTCTCCGAAATACAAATGATCGTTTTTATAAATGATATTTTGTAGATGAAAACAAGACGAAATGCAAATGTTGAACGGACTCCTCACTTTAGCGTCCTCTGAAAAGTCGAGCTTTCACCAAAGGTCGTGTATAAAGAAAACTATATCGCTTATATACTCACCAAATTGAGACTTTTGTAGTGAATGTTGTAGTAAAATAAGAAGAAACACAAGAGTAAAGTATGAATTGCTCATGGTTGTGAGTTGTCGAAAACTAACGACAAGTGTATATATATTATATAAATCGAAATCAAAGTTTTTGATTAGCATATAAAAAAAAAGAAACTGAATGTTGAAATTTGTTTACAGAGAACGAGTCGTCTGGTATTAACGGTGGACAGCAATCGCAACCGCAGCACCAACAACAGTACGGCGAGGTGAATCAGTTGGGTGGTGTGTTTGTAAACGGGAGACCACTACCGAACGCGGTGCGACTTCGCATTGTGGAGCTCGCCCAGCTGGGCATCAGGCCTTGCGATATTTCACGCCAACTACGCGTGAGTCACGGCTGCGTGAGCAAAATTCTTGCGCGCTACCACGAGACCGGAAGTATTTTACCGGGGGCCATCGGGGGCAGCAAGCCCCGAGTCACGACGCCCAAGGTCGTTCAGTACATTAAGCAGCTTAAGCTCAAGGATCCAGGCATATTCGCCTGGGAGATACGCGACCGGCTTCTCTCCGACGGCGTTTGCGACAAGTACAATGTGCCGTCCGTCTCGAGTATCTCGAGGATTTTGCGCAACAAAGTAGGTGCGCCACCGCCGAGCGCCGCCGCCGGTTCGATCCATCATCATCCAGCTCATCATCACCATCACCACCATCACCTGTATGCGGCCGCCGCTGCGGCTGGCGCCGCACTCTGTCCTGTGCCTTATCCGCCGACACCTTATCATACTGCTCCGTCTTCTGTGCCGCACCATCACCATCATCAAGGTTTGTATGTCCAGTATTTGTAAACAAACACACTACACAGTGTCGTTATGCCGAAGAGATAACCATCAATTCAACACAATCAAAATTAAATTATTTTCAAGTTTTATATATTTTATTGCAGCAAGCTTGTTGTTAGATGCCGTTGAAAAAGAATTGATTCAAAGTTCTAAAATAGAACATTATAACAAATTCATAATAAATTGATCAATTGAATTGCTCCTCTTATATGTAATTGTTTCCGACGCATAACCAGGGTTCAAGTTTTCACTCAAGTATGGTATGGCACACGAAGCGGAAAGAGACTGTTCTATGTATCTGCAAAAATTTTAAGCACAATTTGTTTTCTTCCATTATTATTGTTCCTTGCAGAAGCCTTGGGTTTGTTTATATATAGTAAATCACTCATGTGCAAAGTCTCTTCTCAAGTCTTCTCAAGTTTCTGCCATAAACAAGAATAATGCTGGTTGGTTGAATAACATTTCTCATTGAGTGCGAAAAATGAGAGCGTCTCGGTTATATAGTTTTAGCAGTGAGTTCAAGAAGTTTGACGGAACAGCCGGCTCTCTTTCTTCCGTCGTGATTGGCCTGCCAAGTCATCAGCAAAAGACTATTCGATCGACTTTGCAGTGGCCCTAACTGCCCCATCGACAAGCAAACTGTCACCGACGCCGACCAACTGGCCGAGCTCGCACACGGTCCACGATATCCTCTCCTCAACGATCTCCAGTCCGGTGCTCGGCGGCGCTCATCATCAAAATGACTCGTCTCTCTCCAGTAATAATCCCCAGGATGGATACCACTCGCATCATCACCAACAGTATTACGCATCCACTCTCTACCATCATCATCACTATCATCATCATCATCATAATCACTCAGCCTCTGCGAATACTCTGCCAATGATTGCTGCGCCCAATTCTAGTCAACCGGCCAGTCCCTGCAATTAAAGCTTTCGTTTACCGAAATCTTTCGAAACCAAATATTGCTATGAAACCTTTAGACAAAATAGAGATGACACAAAATTAACATTATTCATCGGATGAATCTAAGACGACAATCAATCTAACACCATCAGTTAGATATTTTTACTGAAAATGATGATTAGCGAGTCGTGTCAATGATTGAGGGAACCACCAAGTAAAATTACCAAAATCATTATTAGCCAATAGAAATGTTTCATATTTTTGTCATTTTTTACTTGAGAGTCCCCTTAACAAATCTCATAATTGTAAATATTTGTACAAAAAGTTATGATCAACATCGTTGAAAAAATAATCATTCGAGGATCAATGATGGATGTTTCAATGTCTAAGTCTAGCAAGTATTTATTCTAAGCGCCAAGAATTATGATAAATATACCAAATAGTATTTTATTCTGATTTTTTGTTAGTTTAAAAACGACCTGTATGTGATTTGTATAGTGTAATTATTGCGAACTGTAAAATAAAAATGTCAAACGAACTGTGATTTGAAAGTTTATTTTTTTGTTCACTTTATTTGAGGTTTATTCCAAGTTGTTTTTTTTTTTTTTTTTTTTCGAGTATTATAAACTTCAAAGTAAAACCTAAAAGAGTTTTAGGTGGAGAACAAACTGGCGGAGTAGCAAGCAGATTCTTTGAAATTTGAATATACATATTAAGTTCTCTCATAGTAAACTCAAGAATACTAAATAAAAAGAAAAAAATAAAGCGCATAGATATTTCGACATCAGTAAAAACCGTAAAACAAAATAATAAAAAAAATACTATTAATCATGTTCCTTTTTAATTTTTTAACATTCATTAGTTGCAAAACGAGATGATTGTTGACGCTTGAGAGTAATAAACAACGCTGACAAATAATATACTTATGATTTACATCAGGAATATTAAAATAATATATTACAAATGTTTATGTAATGTATCGTTATTCAAGTTTAAGGACAATGGCAATAATTCATTACATTTCACTTTAAAAACTCGAAATATTCGGAGTGAAAAAGAATGGATAAAAAAATCATTAAAAGTGCAATTTCGTATAACTGAACTTGGGTAAGATTGAAAATAACTCTACAATGGGGTGTGTTAAAAAAGAATCCTACAATCTAATAATTCTAACGACGAACAAATAGCCCGTAACCAGAGATGCACTTATTTGCGTCTGTGAGAGGAGCCCGAAGATTCTGAAATGACGGCGTGGAGATAATTTACACCTACTATGAATACGACCGTGAGCTTTCTCTCTCTCTTTCTCCGTCGTCTGGTTGTCTATGCCCTGTCTTCCATAATATTCAAAGCGTTGAGGATAGGCTTGCACCATAGCGTACGGACAGGGGCGTTCCGCCATGCAAACTTGGAATACAGCTAATGTGTCTCAGAGCTGTCGTTTCGTCGTCCGACCAGACTCCATCTTTGTCGTATGTTTGCAAGTAGTACAACCCGCGCCCCGCACTTCTCTCGTCGGCTCCGAAAAGAAAAGGAAATAGATTAAATGCTGTACATCGGACATATATAAAGAGCATCTGCGGATATACGAAAGGACACATGAGAGACGCCGACCAAGCTATTTGTACCAGCAGCCTAGGACTCCAACGTCAGACTCTTAATTATGTGGACAGCCCCTTCCGTCTTACGTGCCACGTTCACCCACATGCCTCCTCGCAATTTTGCAAATTATACAACCATCCATGTTATTATATTAACATTATTCTGCGAAACGCTCCATCAATTAATCATCACATTTAACATCGCTTCTATTGGCAATATACAATTGTAACAAAACAATTTGCATGCTTTTGATTATCTACTAACTCCTTTGGTTCGCGCATACTTTTATCGTAATTTCTAATCATGACTGTGGACGGCGTTATCAGCATAAAAATGACTTGTCTCTCAAGTCTTGAAACTAAAGTTGGATTAATACAAGTTAAAAATAAAACGTTGGACGCGTTTATGTCTCAGAAATTGTCTTTTATTAATGTTTCATCAAATTGAAGACGCAAGTGTAAAAAAAAAAAAAAAAAAAAAAAAAAAAATGAACGAGTATCGAGTAGGTAATGTTATCTGGGGTTATCATGTCCACAGAGGAGGAACTTGTAGTGGCGACGACCCTTATAACTGATATCGCGCGTCGCTACACTTCGATGCGCTTCTTTTACGATTTGTTATAGTCTTGTATATAGTATCATTTTTTTTTGTCTCTAACATTTAATTAATTATTAAATATTGATCTGTCACAGGCATCAACTAATTGAATATCACGTTTAACTACAAACAAGATAAAATTAAAGGTTCGAGTTTTTTTGTCTTTTTCAAGTATAAACCTATTATAAACAAGAATTTCGACTGAACAAAAAAAAAATTAAACGAAAGTAGTTCTACTGACGAGTTTTGCATAAATATTTTAGAGAAACAACTTGAGATTCTCCGGAATCGGTTCTGACAATGCCGTCGTTATCAATGCGTGACTCAAATGTTCCAACTTGGTTGCGAAATTCACCTTTTATTATTTGCACTCGTTCATTCACTTCGGGAATAAACGGAATCAATTCGTCACAAGGCACATTTGTATTTTGATTGGTTACTTTCACAGTAACGTTACACATGCTTCCCTAAAATGCAATCACATTAGTTTGTCAATTTTCAGATCAAGTTAAAAGTTATTGTCTATGGTTCAAAAAATATGACTTACAGCAACATTGTTCACCACGGCATCTTGACCGGCTAAATCCCAATCTTCATACGAATCTTTGATAATTACTTCTAAATTTGTCGAGAGCCATGCATACTTATCATCAGCCACCGTTTTTATGTTAGTGGAAGAAATCGCTGGTTTTGAATATTCCTCTAGGCGAACTAGAAGGAAAAGGGTAAAAAAAAAATTACAGATTATTTTTAATTTGAAAAATTGGCTTGAAAAATTAAAGGTAAAATTTATTCTCACCTGGTGATTGATTGCAATTAAAAGAATTTGTTGAAGATGGTATAGTGGGACAGTTAACTGGAGCATCGTTGTCATCGTCCCAATTTTCTGTGCTATCCAGTCCACCAAAAATTTGAGGAGCATTATTTCGTTTATTTTCTACAAATAAGTAGTAACTCGATTAAGTGGGTAAAAAATTTTTTCTTTTAAGAAAACAAAAGTAAAAAATATAGAATATTAAGTGGATGAAATGTGTTTTTGTTTTAAAGAAAAAATTGGAAATGGAAAATAATATATAGTCTTTTATACCAAATTTAGGAATCCTAGGCAAACGTGAAGTACTGGCAGCACCAGTTGAGGTAAAAATATTGTTATCGTTATTGTTCCAATTTCTTGTGTTAGCTCGTCCTCTACTAGCAGGTCGAGGGAAATTTCCACATTTGTTTTCTGAGAATAAAAATAGATTCATGTAAATGCAATGAATTTATTTTTAAAAAAAATATTTTTATAATTTGTTAACATCAAATTAACTAAAAAATGTTTAATTCTGTATACCATATCTTGAAATCATAGGCAAACGTGGAATACTAGTAATAGCTGGATTGTTGAAACTATTATCACCATCCCATTTTCTAGAGATACCCATTTCTACAGCAGGTCGAGGAATATCATTTTGATTATTCTCTGCAAACAATCAGAAATTCCTTCACTGTAAAAAAAATCTTTCTTTTCTAAAAAGATTTAAAAAATATATAAATATGAGTACTATGAACCACAAGAGGGGTAAAATTATCCTCATTACCCCAATTTTTAGGGCTACCCAATTCTCCAACAGCTCGGGGAACTTCATTTTGTTTATCTTCTGAAAACGAGCAGATACTTATTGAGCACAAGATACTTCTTTCAAGAAAATGTAAAAAAGGTATAATATACAATTTACCGAATCTTGGATTTACAGATACAGGCAGAGAACTAGGAACAACAGGAGTACTCAAATTACCCTCATCGTCCCAATTTTCTGGGCTACCCTGTGCTGTAATGAGCAAAACACGAACAAACTTGTAATAGAGAAAATTTTTTTAACATTTTAAAATATTGATATTATATATACCAAATCGTGGTTTCATTGTCACGTGAGAAGTACTAATAACAGTTAAAGTGTTAAAAGTATCATCCTCGTCATCCCAATTTTCTGAACTATCCAGTCCCCCAGCAGTTTTATGAACATCATTTCGTCTATTTTCTGCAATTAAAAACATCACCAGAAACATAAAAAAAATCTCTTTTGTAAAAGTCAAAAGAAAAATAAAACGCTTATTTACCAAATTTTGAATTCACGAGCAGACGTTGAGTACTAATAACAGGGGGGTCAGTGGTATTATTATTATCGTTGCCCCATTTTTCTGTCGAACGTTTTTGCAAAAGGCCGTAACCTTGAACAAAAAATTGCAGCAACTTTTTTATTATGCATATTTTTGAGCAAAAAAAATTATTTTTAATTAAAAAACTAAATTGAATTTTGTTTAATGAAAAGAAAAAAAAAACACACACACACACATACCGGCCGGCCTTTCATTAGCTCTCGGATCAAATCTTTTAGGCTGATCATCATCTTCGTCATCCCAATTTTCTTCGCCAAGATTTTGTTTAAGTACAGAAGGTGTTTCTCTGACTGGACGATCTGCAATTACAAAATTATGATTTGATTATAAATAAAATTCAAATAAAAACTCTGAACAATGACCAAACGAGAAGCATACTGAGTATCTTCGGGCGTCCCTCTCGAACAAGCGGTCCTCTTCTAGTAGGCGGAGTCGCGACTTTTGCTCTGTGAGCGGTAGGAGAAGCGCTACTATCAGCATCCCAGTCCTCCGAGTCTGTGATTTGCGGTGTGTAAGGGGCAACGGATGGATCGTAACCCCTACTGAATGAAGCCGGTGATGCATCATCTCCGATATTGAAATCATCAAAATCGTTGGATCTGGCGGGAGTATTTGTAACCGAAGGGTCCCAAGCACTCGACTGAGGTGTTCGTGAGCCGTCAATTGATGAGGGCGTAGTGGAACCGTAATGCGGCGTACGCGAACCAATCTCGTACATAGGAGTTTTGGACCCAGCAGCTCGGTACATTGGTGTCTGCGAGCCAGAAATTGAATTGACGGTCTTTGAGTTGCTCAAACGGTTATCTTGTTTAGGTTCCATATTTTGCACATTCGCGCGACTAAACGTCACGGTCTGATAAGATGAAGTAAGTTCGACCCGCACTGTTGTCTCGGTGGCATCTTTGCAATAACCAATGGCACCTTTGTATGGACCACGAATTATTTTTACTGTCGAACCGATAATATCCCTGTGACGTCGACTTGCTCTTCCACCACCTCCTCCTCTACCTCCTCCAAAATCTACGACTGGGGTAATATTTCCAATATTTCTGTAATTTTAAAACATATTTTGATATTTTACTATGGTTAATTCAGTTATTAATTGATTTAATTCGTGTTAATTCTTCAATTCAAGTATTTTTCAGATCTGATCATTAGACAGAGGTCTGAATAGAATAACCAACAACATGAAATTTAACGTACTCTGCTGAATGAAGTGGCGAAGCGGCAATCATAGGTGATGCAGTTGGTATCGGTGGTTTGAAAACAAAAGCAGCAGGATGATGCAGAGTAATTTTACTACAACCTTGGAGTTGCACGTGGCGTGTTTTGCAAACAATGATACCGCCATTTTCAATGTGATTTTGAGCTTGAATAAATGCAAAGTATCTGTAAAGGTACTTGATTTTGCCATTGCGTCCAGAGTGTGGGCCGTCGATGATCTGCACAGTATCGTTACGGGTGATCGTATTCTGTAGCGAGTCCAAGGCAGAAGCCTTGACAAAATTTGAGATTCTCGACAAGGCTTGAGGCTTTATCTCCTGAATTTTACCATGCATTGTGAGAACATAGAAGATTTCCCGTTCAAGACGTACGATGACACCAACGGTCTGATTGTCGACTGAAACCAAATCACCGAACTGAAATTGTCCAACGCTGTCAACTCCCGTGGCAACATCTGGACAGAGTTGGACATAACGAGAAAACACTTCCATCTCATGCATCGATAAGTCAGAGAATATTACCAGACGGTTGTGCTCTGCACGAATGACAAAGCCAGTGTCACCCTCGTGCTTGCCATCAATTATCTAAATAAATAATTAGTATAACGGATTAAATTGTTTGTAATTATATATAACTGTTTGAACAAAAATTATAAACGCCACTTGTACCTTGACATGATCTCCAACTTCAAAAATTTTCTGCAACTCGTGAGCAGAGAATTCCAGAGGTTCTTTGAGCGACTCATGAAATGGCATGATTGTAATACCTTTAACTTCGACGGAAATGATTTTTCCCGACAATCCTGTCAACTCACCACTGCAAACCTCAACATTGTCACCAGGACAAAAAACATTTCGACTGTTGTCATTAGCGGGTACTTCAAAATGAGTTTCCTCAGGGTTATCCTCAAACATCTCTAGTTCAGACAACGTCGGTTTCACGCCATCAGATATGATACTTTTTATGTTGAAAGACTTGTACAAAAATCTGTAACAGAAAATAACAATTGTCAAAAAAAAAAAAAAAAAAAAAAAAAAAAAATAACACCTTACCCTTTGGCACTATATCGATTTCCTTCAAACGTCATGAAATCTCCGTCCGGTGTGATTTCTCCGCCAAGTTCTTTAATAGCTTCAGAGTCAAAAAGTTTCGGCAGTGACCTATTCTTGCTTGTCATTCTTTTTCTTTTTCTAGATCGTGAAGGTTCATCATCCTCATTTTCTTCATCATCAAGGATCCTCAGAGCTCCTCTTTTCTTCGTATAATCAATTCTCGGCACCAATTTTAGGATTACTTTGTTTTGAGCCACCTCGACAAAATCCACCTGAGCAATGTCATCTTTGTATATCCCACGCTTGGGTCTCACCCATTGTTTGTGAACCAAGTTGATCTGATCTTTGCACACGTCCAGGACGTCAGTCATCTCTTTAATCGGTACCATCTGCTGGCTCCAGTAACCCACTTTTAAGCTACCAACATTTTCAATAGCTTCCTTTACATTCGCTTGTTTATACGCTTCCACATAAATAAACCCTTTCGCCCCCTCCGGAGCAACCACAGATTTGATTTGCAAAATTCTGTCGGTTCTTTCGTAAGTCAAAAATTTGCGCATGAGAAGAAGAGCTGTAGCTTTCTCTTCGCCAACTCGACACTTGATAAGCCACAGGTTGGGATCCTTCACGCAAGGCAAAAGGGTCTGCTGGAAAATCTCGTCGCTCATCTCCTCGCCCTCTCCAAACTGCTCGTTGAGACATGAGTCAGGTGTGCTTGCATACTTTCGTCGAAAGTAATCCTCTATCTCGTCTTCCCCGCGGTTTTCCCATAAGCTTCGGCCGCGTTGTCGACCTTCGATTTCCCGAGCGGTGGGCCCTACTTCTTCAGCCTCGTGAATATCAATTCCGAGCTCTGGGGCACCGCCTTCCCACTCTTCTTCATCTTCCACGTCGTCATCCACCTCGGCTTCTTCGATAACAAATCCATAGTGACTTTTATTTGTCTTCTTCTTTTTATTTGGCCTTGATTCCTCTTCTTCTTCGGAATCATATTCATCTTCATCTTAAAAAGAATGACATGATATAATAAAATTTAGAAAAAAACGACATTCTTTTTTCAAAATTGGATTGCAATACTGATACAAAATTAGAAATTATTTTTTACATAATTTCTCTTGAATTTTTTTTTACATTTCTTTATGTTGACGACTTTAAGTGTTTTACAATTGCATCCTAATCTCGAAACATAGTATTCTAAGGAAAATCCACATCTGGAAACAATTTTTAACTCCGCTAAGAAACACTAGACAATCGGAGAAAGGCTTGCAGATGTTTTCAAAATTTTGAACGTAATGTAAGTTTTTTTTGTGATCCTGTAGTAAATCAAAATACAACCGGAATAATAGCGGTATCCTTTTTTTTAATTTTTCTAATATTGTCAGAAAAGCATTTTATAAACATGTGCTATCAATGGTCACAATGAGTATTTTTTAATTAATATAAAAAATTGCTTGCTTATATTTTGAAATAAAATTCTATTATGTTAAATAAATAAATACTTTCATGTTACTGTTTTCATTTACCTTCAAGCTGTTCCTCACTGACCTCTTCTTCTGATCCTCTCCTATAAAAAAAATAAAGTATAATAATAACAACGAATTATGATTAATAACAACAGAAATGAGATTGTTTACAATTTGAAATAATTAAATAATATAATAATTGGTTTCATCGCAACTTATATTTCATTGTCTAATATTCGAAGGTTTACTCATTATTACATTAGCAGTGTATATATATATATTTTTTTTTTTTCAAATAGCAGTAAAAAAACAAAGCTCCAAAATAAGGCCAAAATAAGTGAACTCAAAAAACTATTGCAACTTTAACTCACCATTGGTCGTTTGAATGGTTTGAATCCTCATCACTCATTTTGCAATTTTTTTTTATGCAAAAAACAGTTGAATCTTATTTCAGTTGAACGAACTGAATAAATCAAAAAGCTAATATATTCGCACAATATATTCATAGACTTGATGAAAAAAAGTGAAGCGATTGATTTCACTATAAAAAATACACATTCAAGGAATATATAACACTTTATCGTTCCTGTGTAATCAGCCAAAAGTGAAAATTGAACTAACGGTCCCCAGATCTCTTAACCGGATACCGAAACGAACTGCGCATGCGCGTTGATTACGGTCAAGGGGAGGAAAGTAAACAACTAAACTTTGTTTTGAGTTTCTTAAGGCATTGATAATATTTGAAATGAGAAATTGAATTCGAGAAGTATATAGGATTATTTCTTAGTAATTTTGTATTTGAAAAAACTAATTGTTATAGTTATATATTTTATAGAAAATTTTTTTCTGTCAAATTATGTATTTTTTTGCAATTGGGAAAATAAATAAATCACTAGTTTACATATAGTATCTCCAAATGTACACATAAATACGTTTTGATCGACGTATTTATGTTTACACATATTTTATTAATCTTTTTTTTCTTTTTTTTTTTTTTTTTTTACAATACATCGCAATAATCAGACAAATAACAGTGTTCGCTATGCGGATCATCGTACTTGCACTTGAAGCTCAATCTGCTGGCTTGTTTTATGATGTGCAATACAAAAACAGAGTGCAACTGAAGAAAAAAATTGTTCTTGGGCAATGTAACAAATTTATCACTTTTGGCAAAAACAAGTGCAAGGCCAATATTCCGCATCTTGCGTGCGTTTATATACCTATACATATGCTAATGGGTATACTATTTTTCATCTAAAACGCTATGGCCACGTCAGTAGATGCAAGAGTTACATCAAGAATTGCACACTCCGTTAGAAAAAAATTGAAAATAAATTATTAAGTACGTACAGCACTCTCAAACGGTTGGTAACAAACTGTAAATCAATCAATCAACAGTTTATAAATATTCCGGCAGACAACAAATTATACTTCACAAATAGATAACACTCCATAACAAAAAAAGCTCCAGAGGTAAAATATCAACCTGGTTTTAAAAACTTGAACAAAACGTCCGTGTCGACCAACCGCGAAACTTTAGTTTATATGTTTTTTATTTTTAAATACAGCAGTGCGCAGCACCCGACATTAGTTTCACGAGCCTCTCTCGCGGGCGTCGCTCTTGAAAACATGGCTGAACAGATTTCTTGGCCTCGTCGCGTCTCAAACGCGACTGGCAAAGACTCCTGCACAACACATATATATGTATCATATAATTTACTTCATATCTTTGTTATTTATTTATACTTCGCATCGTTATAATATACTATTAAATATTTGTGATCTCTTTTATTAAGTCGATTTTTAAACATTTTTTTGCATTCACAACTGTTATAGACTTTGATGGTCAGCGATCGGGATCGCTGAGCCCAAGGTACGTAAGTTACAAGATAACCGAATACATATTCGCTTAAATCTACAATAATTTTTAGTATATACTCCTCAAGCGGTTCTCTACAAGCATTTGGTGAAATCAAATCAACAGTTTCTATTTCAGGTAAAGAAGCACCGATTCCGCGTCTGTCTTGGAGCGTCAGACACAAGTATAATAAAAATATATGAGTACAATACAAAATGAACATCAATGAACATTGGCACGCTATAAGAAAGTGAAGATATTAGAATAAAAAATCTAGCTGCGCAACAAACGCTTAGATACACAACGATTGAAACTTGCTAACGTTAAAAGCGATCTGTTTTTGTACTTAAATTCAAGTGCTAATAAATTGACAAGTTCTTTTTTTTTCTACCAAGTACACGAGTTACGCAGTGAAGACGATGGACAAACGGAGACAACGGTACAGCGAACTGGAATACACTTACTTAAATAAAGGTACACAAGACAATCGCTAGTCAATCGAATGCTCGGCGATTAGCTGAAATGATTTTTTTATATTGTAAAGTCATATAGTTTGAAATGCGCGTCACTTGTGCGGACATTGCAAAAGTCAACATATTTTGGCACCTGTTTATATATATATATATATATATATATATAAACTCCGTGTAGTAACTCAAAACTAAAAAATGCGAACAAATGCAAAAATTAATAATCAAATAAATTAGCTAAGTTTGTATCAATTCCTTATTCTTGTGGAGAAAAAAAAAAAAAAAAAAAGTCATAACAGGCAGAAAGGATTGCAATGTCGTGTGCGCCACATAAGTTCGTGTACTCATAGCTTAAAATTAACTTTTTATACTCTATTAAAATTGTTCCTGTCCTATTATATAATTGTAAATATTCGCTTTTGAATATCATAAATAATCTCAACAACAAATGTGTGTACGCACGTTTGACACATGTGTAAACACGTTTTCGTTCACGTTCGTCCCCGTAACATCGAAAGCGAAAAATTTATGCTCATGCCGAAACGCGCAACATCGTAATCAATATGTTAAATATAATAATAAAATTTGTGTACGAAGCAAAGGTACATTGGCATTAATACGTGTACACAGTCGATTGGCTCGTGACAATTTTATCGTTAGCCCTACTTTTACATCAATCTATGATCGGCAAATCTGTGATGCATGGTGGCGATCGAATGTTCAGTTGGTATGTCAAAAGGTTTCGATCGTCATAGTATGAAACAACACAGTCGACGGGTTCATCTTTTGTATCTCAACATTTCATTAATCTAAAACACTTCATTTAAAAAAAACGGCTTTACAACAATTCATATTTATATTCTCATATTTATATCTCATATTTATATCTTCTTGTTATCTAAATGTCGTATAGACTTCCTATGCTTTTATTTACATATAATCAATTTTTTACACGCGTTGAAATAAATGCAATAATTCGCGCGGTTATCATTAAAAAAGAAAAAAAAACCCCATCAGAGCAATAGGTAGATCAATCTGGACACAGCTAGTTCCTTAATTGCATTTCAAATTTAGGTGCGGTTTTTTTAACAATGGTAAAGCAAAAAATGCCGTTATTGCACTATAGTATATAGAAATATAGTGTTGCGGTGCGTTTTACAAAAATATTCAAACAGAGTTGAGTTTCGACTTTCCGATCGCGGGCACTTCAATCAATTTTTGATATGCTTGTCTCTTCCATCGTACATTGCTTATCGTCTATTTTTCACATGCACGCTTTTTAGGAACGGCTGGTATCTGCGAATCCTGCGATTCGCAATTCCCAACGAAACTCAACGGACGAAAAGTTAGAATAAAATACAAAAGAAACGTCTCAAAAGTGCAACAGTAGACGTAGTGTCGACTTTCACAGCCAGTTTGTAATATAGTTTCGAGATCCAACAGCAGTAAAAACTATTTGTGCGTTCGTTAGTGTGAGATTCAGCCAATCCACCTGTTCCCGCAATTCTGATTGAATAAATTGGAAGCCCCTGCAACGCCAGCTGTTGCATTTTTGTTAAGTCTTTGGTTAATTGAACGTAAACGCTGATTGCAACTCAAAATTACCTATCAAACTAAATCTACGAGTGAACAATTGTGAACAGAAAATAAATTAGAGCTTGCGTGTCGTTTTTCTTATTTCGGTTCAACTCTGTAACAAATCAGAACGCAAAATTTGATTGACTAGTTGACTTTTCAAATGAATATCACAATCTCGGACTAACAGTTATGCAAATACCTGAGAGGATCAAAACAACCTGACGACACGCTTTGACTCTCCACACTTTTTTTTACCCTCGCAGCTTATCCGAAGTAAACTCTCTTTTCTTTGTACAAATAATAAAGTTGATCATACAGTTGATATCTCTCTCTCTCTCTCTCTCTCTCTCTCTCTCTCTCTCTCTCTCTCTCTCTCTCTCTCTCTCTCTCTTTCTGGTTTACAATACATTAAAAGTTTGATTATAACAATACAAAAATCACATTGATCGGAATAATAAGGCTAATTCTCATAGAAACTATAACGTTGAATAAAAGTAGTGTGATCACGTCGGTTAACGGGCCAACGGACAAGCCGGTAACTCGCGATTCGCGTGCCTCGTGTGAATCCGATTATCGATCGTTGGGAGCACGTCATTCGAAACGGCCGTACCAAGGATCTTTTGAGTTTCCGTTTGGTTACATATCGTTGGGATGTGACGTCATAACAAGTAGAGAACGAATCCGCGATTAAATCAAACGATGATTGTCATTTGAGCGAATAGCAGACTTTTTTTTCATCACTTGCACTAATTCATATGTATCATGAGCGCAAATGGTATACATCATAAGTGTAGCGACAGCTACAAACTTTAATATTTTTGTTTTCTTCATTCACCGTGTCACTCATCGTTCAAATCAAATATTAATATCAAATTAGTCAGTGAACCTAAACTGCTTTTATTCAGTGTCACTTTTCACGTCAAAAAAATGTATCTCGTATTGGCCACAATAACAAGGGGAAAGGAGAGCATTTTTTAAGGGGCCACAAGTATTGTTTTGTGCGAAACACTGTTTTGGGCAATAAACGCTTATGTAAATACCAATTGTTTTAATGTCGTTGATACTGTTTGTTTATGTAACTGATGTATCGAATTTAATTCGTAAATAATTAATAAAAAACATTTTTTATGTTATTACTGATGATTTTTTTGTATTCGCGCAAGTGATGAATTATTATCATTCGTGCTACTGATAGCCTCAATAAAAGCTTATTCGCGCAATTGACATACAGCCCAAATCAAGTACAATTTTTGTTTCGGTTTTTATCATTCTTTTAAGTTTTTTGATATCATAAAGGTAATGCTTTGTGACCCGAAGACCTAATAATTGTCTCGCAACATCAGCAACTAAAAACAAAAAAAATAAAAAATAAAAAATAAAAACGTGGTACAAGAGGTTCAAGATCTTTGCAAAGTTGTTTAATCAACTGTACAGATTTTGCTTGAATCCAAAACAAGTGCCTGCTTATATATATACAAGCTGAAGATGTGACGATGATCGACAGTGTTTCTTGTCGATGTATTTAGGACGGCAATGTCAATTCGAGGACGCAAACGCGAGTTATTCCGCCCGCAATTATAATCCTAAAAAACGTTTTGTCTTGTTCTTCTTTTGTCTCTTATAAAATTATAATACATTTTTGCACACGAAATTTGTCCCTTCCCTCATATAAGACTTTGTAATAAACATTTACACTCTGATGTTTTGAAAGTATAAATGTTCATCTACACTCAAATCAATTGATTTTTTTATAGTTTACTTAATACTAATTTGTTGAACATCATTGTTTGTGCAGATCGCAGTTCTTTCCAGTTTAAACGTAACAGCGCACTGCCAAACTGAGTGCACAATGTTTTCCAATTGAACAATCATATTATAATTATAATCATTACAATACATTTTTTACAACTTTTCAAAATTGAATCGTTGAGTTTCTGAATATAAAATATTCAAATTCGACTGGATAGAACGGGTCGGAATCTCACATCCGGATGATTCGCGCAGACAATGAGTGTTAACTCACGCGACTTAACATTGTAATTTTTCAAAATTACGAGCTATTTTCAGCTAAACGTAGGCCGGACTAACCATTTCTCTTGGAATTAGCGATCGATCAGCGTATATTTGGACCGAACGTGCGGCAGACCTGTCTTTTGTTTGCAATCCGTGAGAGAGTGGCCTCCGTTTCGGCTTTATTAATTATTCAAATTTTGTTCTTTGACTAGATTTGCTTTGAGTTTGTATTCTTCAGCCGAGTTCGTGTGCTCCGATGGGCCAGTATTGCAAATCCTCGCACTCTTCTCCGAGTTCGGTGATCAGCATTTTCTTTTTCTCCCGTTGCATTCCGATCTCTGCTAAAGACATTTAAGAAAGATCTAGTTTTATTTATTTATTTTTTGGTTGAAATGAATTTAAATTGGACACAAAAAAGCGAGTGAATCGCGATATTCACACGGTTGTACACGGTTATATCACACGAGTTTGAATGAATGCTTGAACAAGTAATCAATAAAAGCAGGTTAAAAAGTCTGAGCGCAGAGATGGCAATGGATGGGGCTTTGAAATGAAAAGGATGGAAACCGAAAAGCGAAGAATGGCCACCAGAATCGAGGACGGATTCAGTGCACTGTTGCTCGGCCACGTTCAAGTCTTTGAGTTCACCACCCTCTTTAGCGGATTCGCGTTAGCGCAGCGTGACTTTGTACTTGGATTGTAGCGATTAAAAAAGCGACCGACCGCGGCGATTAATCTATTAATTAAATTCATTAATGAGAACACGACGATAACCACGACACTGAGATACATTTGTGTGTTTTTTTTTTTTTTTTGTTTTTTTGTTTCACTTTTTTTAGTTGCTTCTCTAACGCGTTTTATGTATGTACTGTTTATACGCATTTATATATAATATATGTATACCACTTTTTATTTTTTGTTTCTTTTTGTTCAATAATGTTATTATAAAGATTACCGTTAACCAACAACAGCATCATGATTGCATTAAAATATTGGATTTCAATTGTAACTCGTTTTGGTACGAAGCTCGATTAATTTCGTTTGTATACCGATTCGGTATTTCGTACCTCGATTTTGCTCTTCAATCGCAATCGTTCGCTTCGCGAACCTTGACCTTAAGTACTGCGGTGTATAAAAACGCGCAGCCTCCCCTTTCCCTAATAGCATTAGACATCAATCTTGTAACTCATTGTAAAACCTAGAAAAATTGTTTGTCCATTAATAATTCCTTTGCTTACAAATTGTGGTTCGTTAAGAATTTCGTTTCGGCCAGTTGTACCTCATTATGGTTGTATTTAATACTTGTATATTAGAATTCATCATTATTAAATAGCATGAACATTAAAGTGGAGTAAAAAAAACACGGATTTTTATGCTATTAGAGGAACACTGCAAAAACTGGCGAACCAAACGTCTTATCAACAAGACAATCTTCATTTTCGAAATCTTATTATAAGACATAGAATTGTCCATCAGCAAGCCAATAGACATTTCATAAATCAAGACAGTTTTTACAGTACGGGTTAGAGCAGCGTTATTATTATTAATATTATTATTATTTTTTTTGTTTTGTTTTTCTCAATTCATCTGGACGACGAGTTTTTTGTTCTCAATGATAAAACTAAAAAAATTTAACTTTTTATGATCCGATCTTGATATTTCAATTTCATGCGCGATTCCACGATCTTGGTCGAGTAGAAAAGCGTGCGCACTTGGACTGCTAACGGCTTGATTTTGTTTCATTGATTGTATTTGTCTGATTGAAAGTGCCCTTGAATGACGCTAGTTTTACTAGTTACGTTCGTCAAGTTAGTTTCTTTTTGTGGTCATCATATCAAAACGATGAACAAGGAAGCAAACGTTGATGAACGCTCTCGAATCGGCTGGTTTAACGAGGACTGCGATAGAGTTTGCTCATGTTTTCATCTTGGCTTGCATTATGCGCGCTCAACTTTAATTCAAACCTTTGGGAGGAAGGGGATTGTCGATTTAATCCCGTCGCGAGTCTTCCATAAATCTGCTCGGATTGAAATCAGGATTGATGAACGAAAAACCGCTGAATTCCTCTTGATTGATGTCGATGTCATTGTTCGGATCCTCAGGTGTCAAAGTTGGTGGCTCGCGCGTAAATTCAGGATCGAAGTTTACGGCTTCCTTTATGTTTCTCTGTGAAATAAAACGACTTGGTGAGAACGATTCAGATAAAATACCACTGTTTATTATGATACACTTTTACATTTTCTTTTTTGCTTTTACAATTTCGTTCTTACAATTTTTGGCTTAAATGGTGGCGTTAGTCTACGTTCCTCGAGTGCCTGCCAATTGAGATCCTCGAAAAAAGAATGCGTCCTAATGGCATCCTCTCCAGCGGTGCCACCAACACAACCGAGTCTTTTAGCCGCGTTTTTTGTCATGAAACCTTTGAGTATCGACACAGCTGGCCTACTCAACCAAACAGGATAGAGGACGTCGTCATGCAAAATGGACTGAAAAAGATCGTCTTCATTTTCGGCTTCAAATGGAGGTTGACCGGCCATCATCTCGTACATCAGAACGCCGAGCGCCCACCAATCGACACTTGCGCCATACGGGATCTCCTGCAGGATCTCTGGGGCGATGTAATCCGGAGTGCCGCAGAAGGTCGTTGTCGTAGCCCCATCTGTGATGCCTTCCTTACACATGCCAAAGTCCGCGAGCTTGCAGTGTCCATCTTGGTCCAAAAGTATGTTATCGAGTTTGAGGTCACGGTAAATGACACCATTTTTGTGCAAGAATTGTAGCGCAAGTGTCACTTCGGCAGCGTAGAATTGAGCTCGCGGTTCTTCAAATTTGCGTGCCTTTTGGATTTGGAACATGAGGTCACCTGTAAAAAATGCCAATTTTTAATTTCCATAAATGATTAACATGTAACATTGATTTTTTTTAAGTAATGACGTTGCAATTCCGTAACATGACAAGTTTCAAATTCATTCAAACTGCAAGATGATAAAAATTGATTTTTCTTTCAAGAGTTGAGTAATATTTCATAAAAAAAGAAAATAATTCTAACATTATAAATAAATGGAAAGAAAAAACTAATAGTGACCTCCGTTGACGTATTCCATTACAAAGAACAATCTCTCGGGTGTTTGAAAGCAGCTGTGGACGGCCGTGAGAAATGGGTGGTTTGCTGCAAGAGCGAGAATGCGCTTTTCAGTTAAGGTGCAATCAACATCGTCGTCTGCGACGATAGCAGACTTCTTGAGCACCTTGATTGCGTATACCTCGTCCGGGCGAGCTCTCAGCTCGGCGAGCATAACTTTGCCGAAGCTGCCCTTGCCGAGCATCTTGATGAAGTTGAAGTCCTCGAGTTTGACTTTTCGCATATCACGCTCGCTGCTACACGGGCTTACCGGTGGCTCGATTGTTGTCGGCTTGCTGTTCGTTACTCCCGCAAGTGGCTCCTCTTTCGGAAGAGGCGTGATCTTCGGAACCTTTATAGACTTCTCTGGCTTGATCCCTATTGTTGACATGATCTCCGCCAACCGCTTCACGTCTGTGCCACAGTTGTTCGCGACATTTGCCTGGCATCTATGATGCACTGCCATAATGCACTCTATTGGACATCAAAAAGATATTGAATTCATTTGGTCAACTATGAAAAATGCTTTAATTGTTTACATAATTACTTTGACACTGCAATCCTTGTTTCATCAGGCCGTACAATAAGGACCCACAGTGGTCGCAGAAAGTCAACCGCTTGAAAGTGTGAACTTCAAATTTGTGTGGAATATCTATTTTGAACCGGACGTCTAATGCGTCTTGGTCCACAGGCACCGTCTGAAAAATTTTCATTATCGTCGATTATTCACAAATCGGACAATCAAAATTTAATTGTTATTTGATTGTAGAAAAAAAAAAAAACACTGTACCTCGACCCTCATCTTAGGGCACGTTGTAACAACAGATGAATGGCACCTTTTGTGCACGACGCAAGTGCATACTGAAACCAAACAATTTTTTTAAAAATAAACCCACACCGGACCTTGCGTGTCAAATTATGCAGTAAATTAAAAACTCGCACATGCCGATTAGCATGACGAACCTCAGTAAGCAAATGAACTGCAAGAACTGAAGAAATGAAAAACATAGTGGGGAAAATGGAGGAACGAAAGAAGCAACACTTTGTGAGGTAAAAGATAAAAGAAACGTATAAAAGTTGAGCATTCGGGAATGAAACCGCCGAACAAATCAAAATAACGTTTTGCATGCAAACAAAACTGAAAACAAAACTATATGGGAAAACCAAATTCTGAAGGTGTACAAACGGAAAAATGATAGAGGAGTTGAACAAAGCAAAAACGAAAAGAATGGGAGAGGAAATCGGGGCCAGGGAGGAAAATACAGAGGACACACTTGATCGCGTGTGCAAAGGAACAAAAAAACAGATTTGCTGGTTTGGCTTCAGCTTGAGGAGCAAAAGAGAGCTAATGAGTTAATATGTGTCTTTCTCACCTTGACACTGATAGCCCTGCTTGCCCAAGCCCCTGAAATACAACAAGACAACACATGACATCGTCTCAAAGTAAGTCCCTCCAGACATGTGAGGCCTCGATTTCAATAGCTGGATCTGAATCTTAGATTGCGCGATTTATTTTATTCACAATTTGTATTTTCAATTAACTTGGCATCCCCGAAGCATGATTCAGCAAAGGACATATACGACCCCGGGTCGACTTATAGTTTCTGTCGACCGAGCTCGAAAAAGGGTAAAAGGCAGGACAGCCCTTTTTCGAGCATCAGATTGACTTTGTACCAACGTACCATATGAAGTCTCGGCAAAACGAACAAAACGTCGGCTGACGCAAAAATGTTGCCATGAACTTGTGACCCTGAACCTGGTGGACCCGCCGCTTGAAAGCCCCTCGACGACGTCTAATTCCCTGCCGTTCCTTAAACTCTCGTCGTGGTTGATTTCCGCCCATGCTGCTCGAGTCACCGTCCCCGCCGCAACCCGACTGTGAACCTAAAATAATCATCATCTCAATCATCTGATAGTCTTTGCAAAATCATTTTTCTTTATTCTTTTTTTCCATGGTATTCATGGTTCAAGCGGAAGTGACACTTCATTCATCAATGTCAAAGTTACTTCTGGTATGTCTTGAAAAATACATTTTTTTTCTTAGCAACAATTCTTGACATTGCACAACTGCGGATTCTGATAAACGATGTAGCAAAAAAATGTCAATTGGTTTGTAACGAGCTAATTGACGGATAGACCAATTCTAGGAATCTTGATTTTTCTTTTGATGTTTGAGTGATGCGTCAGTGTGTTGTATAAGAGGATATGCGATATTTTCAAAAAAGATGTGTGTATGTTCAAGATTCTATAGAATTTCTGTTACATAGTGATGCTTATTGGTCATCAACTAATTGATAAACTAATTAATTTGAAATTGACACAAAAAATTACCTTGACTATTTCTTTGCAATTGTATTTTTATTCGTAACTTTCCTTGTGGTTCCAGATCGACCTGAAACAAAAATCAATACATTTTTTAAATTACTAAACAATTTGCTCAAAAAAAAAAAAAAAAAAAAAAAAGAACAAAAACAAAAAAAAAAAAAAAAAAAAAAGAAAATAAAAAAATAAAAAAAAAAAAAAAAAAAAAAAAAAAAAAAAAAAAAAAAAAAAAAAAAAAAAAAATACTTATCCTACGATAACAAATAATGTTTCTGTTACATTTTTCCCCTGAGTTTGAATTCAAAATTGGTACAAATGTGGA
>JAQQRF010001319.1:0-13472 GCA_030523145.1 Trissolcus brochymenae | reverse complement strand
AAAGACAAAATTCAAATCAGAACGGGCTCACCAAATTTTTGCCCGTTGATCATCTGCAAAATTCCAGAAGTTGGCCAACAAATCAACCGCACGAATTTTTGATTGATAACACTAATAATCGCGTTTAAAATACGGAGCAAAATGCACGAGAGCGATTGATAAATATAAAGTTTGTAAACCGAGTAACGATGTTCGAACAATAACTAACTAACAAATTTTCGGGTTGTTTATATACCCGGGGTGCCGACCTTGGAGGGAAAAATCACTAGCGCGAAATTACCCGGGGTGCCGACCTTGGAGGGAAAAATCACTAGCGCGAAATTTTCCTAGATTCAAAAATTTATTTACAAAGTCTCAAAAAAAGAAAGGAAAATATAAATTTTGAATTCTCGGAGACGCTCCATTTCGCCAACAATGTGTGTAAACATGTTCGTAAACATGTACGTGAACATGTTCGTGAACATACGTGTGAACGTGTTCATGAACATACGTGTGAACATACGTGTGAACATGTACGTATACGTACATGTAAAAATGCGTTCGATAACGCAGATGAACATGTGTTTAAACATTTGTGTTAACATGTCTAATCACATGTTTAAAGATGTGTGTAAACACGTCTGATCAATTGTGTAATCATGTGTAAACAAGTGTGTAAACGTATGTCTGAACATGTGTCTAAAAATGTACATGAACATGTGTATGAACATGTATATGAACGTGTATCTAAACATAAGTGTGAACATATGTATAAACATATGTGTAAACATAGGTGTAAACATATGTGTAAATTTGTGTTTAAATATGTCTGTAAATATGTCTGTAAACTTGTGTGTATTTATGTGTGTAAAAATCTGTGTAAACATATGTTTAAATATGTCTGTAAATATGTGTGTAAACATGTGTGTAAACATGTGTGTAAACATGTATGTAAACATGTGTGTAAACTTACGTGAGCACGCGCGTAACAAAAACGCGAGTAAAAAAAACACTAAATGCGCCCGTCGATCGGCCCGGTCATTTACTTAATTAACATATACTCGCGTTCATCGCTCTATGTCGCAACCGCTCGCGGACTTAGCCGCGACTTGCGTAGAGCAATGAACGACAAAGTGCAACTATGCATTTTCGGGTTCCATGAACCGTGCCACTACCGTGAATTGGCTACAACCGTGTAGCAACCAATTAATATAAAAACACCTCTATCACCCATAATCAATTATTCAGCGGAGCTACGTGTTCGAACAACAGACTCGATCATCCCCAAATCGTTTGACGAGCTATTGTGTACACAAGACAAGTCGCGTACGAACTGAGTCTCTGCTCCGCGCAACTGACTTAGATTAATTCAACGTTAAAATAATAATCGCGAATTCTCTATAGAGTCAACACTTAGTCGAGACCTCTCTCAACTCGCGACCGCGAACCTTGTAAAGGATTGACACGTCTGAATAAATCTACTCGTAAAGATAAATAATTTGTTTGTGACTTTACCCGATAACCTCAATGCGTGGTGTACCTTCATAAGGAAGGGACATCACTTACATGAGCTTGAAAAACAATATATATTATTTAAGTTTATATAAATATTCATACTTTTCTCACAGTTACCAATTATCCATTGAAGTATTTACATTTTTTTTTCATTTAATCATATCATAAACATTTTATTAAAAATTCACGAAACAAATATTCGTTCTGCATAACTTATAATCTGATCATCAACTCAAACTGCAAACAAATTGAAATCTACAATTACCTACTAAAGTTATTGTAACATGTTACACTCACGAGATTATACGGTGAGTCATAAAGAGAATCGGATAAAATTCACCTATTATCCTTTGAATTCAAATGCGAATAACCCAAGGAATTGTAACCTGGTTTCTCTTTTTTTGTATAAAAATAATAGTAAAAACAACTAATCAAGTCGAAGAACGACTTGAAACCAGTGTTTTACAATAATCTCAGGAAATTATTGTGAAATTAATCACTTTGAAAGGATACCATTGCGAGTCAACACGCGCCGACTCTGTTCGGCGCCCTAAAATTAGCCACAGTGACATATTGAATAGTCTACATCAATAACCCCTGAATTCACAATACCCTGGGAAAAACTACTGACGTGTAACTAAATGGTGTATAATTATTTTTAATGTGTATGTTTATGCCCACCTATCTGGGATTGTAAATGTAATCAAGCCAATTTCGCACTGAAGTCCATTGTTATTGTTATTATTATTATTATTATTTTTTTTCGATTAATTTGTATCTTTGAATTATCTTTCAAATTTCAAAATTAAAGTTTTTTTCATTAAAGGTTTTTTTTAATCAGTTTCCAGCATTTGTTTAATTTAAAAGTTAAGGAACAAAAATTGTTTGATAAATTCATAATTTTATTGTCACATAATTTGGATCAAAATACTCAACACTATTTTGATCATTTAACCTCGTTTGGCATCTTTAATTCTTGTCCGTTTTTATTCAATTTACTTGCCCTTTTTTTACCAAAGAAAATATTTTTGAATACTATCTTTGCTGACATTTCATGCAATCATTTTAACAGCTTCCATTAACGAATTTATTTACTCATTAAATTTCGAATATAAGTTGCACAGGGGCATCAAGCACATGTTTACAGGCATAGTACTGACAACATCGCAAATTATGTTAATATGATCTTTTTTTGAAATAAAGTAAAAGTTTATTTATGAATGATGAACAATCTTTCATTCATTTATTTAAGAAGGATATACCGACGTAGTGTAAAAAGTTTTCTAATAATAAATAACTAGATTTTTCATCGACAGTCAAAATGACTGCCCACGTCGTTTTATATAGGTAGTCAAAAACTTCATCCGTTCTACAGTGTTAAAAAAGTTAGAAAGCGAGTCTGGAGAAATGTGCATTTGACATTTTGCCGCAAATCATCTAGGCAACGACGCGGCACTAAACTGCGGCCAATCGAGACGGAAAGGGCGCGGGGCATCTTTATGCTTTCTAGCACTTACGCACACAGCAAAGTCAGTCGCGTGTTGAAGTGTGCGCACATTCTTTTATATTTGCCACCCCGGTTCTTGCTAAGGCCTCGCAATTCCATGCTATTCGACACGTGTCACAAATAGGTTTGTTGCACGGTGGCTTGCTCAATTGTTTGTGACAACACCAGAACTACCGAATCAGAGCTACTTCTCTTAATTATAAACCAACCATTTATATTCAATTTCTTTTATTGCAATACTTATAATAGTTTCTTTATTTAATTCCATTTGCGAAAACTCTAGTTTTTTGCCAATGTCAGGAAATCACAATGAAAACTAAAGTTTCAAATAATTGAATTTTAATGTTTTTTTCAGATTTGTTTTCAGACTTGAGATTTTTTATATCAACTTTATATTTTTTTATATTTTTTGATTATATTTTTTATACAATTAAGAACAAAATTGATTTTATTCATTATTATTTGTTTAATGTAAATATTTTTGTCTTTGAAAAAAGCCGTAGGATAAAATAAGATGAATAATTAAAGGTTTGAAATCAATTTACAGATTTCATTGATACGGACTTGTTTGGGTTGCAGAAGTGGATACTTCCGAGAACTTTTAAGTTCGGAGCGATATTTAATTCGCGATTACATTATTCTGGAGGGTTGAGATCCGGCCGCTGTCATCGCCAACATAGGCTCGTAACGAGGGGTACAAATCGAACCCTATAATAGAGATTTCACGCCGCCGGAGGGCGCCCCTTAGTTCTCACAGTAGGGGTTTGCATTGGAGACGAACAATTATTGACAATCTGACTACAGCTTCCAAGTGTGCTAGCAGTCGACGCATGACCATATTTTCTCTGGTGCACCGCCCATGCGCGTGTCCCTAAGTATCTGTTTATAGTACCAACAGATCAATTTGTTTGCTAAATTATTTATCGGTCAAATATGCTTACGAGTGGTTGGACATGGTTTACCGAAAATCTGTTTGATATTTGGATTTATCGCTTTCGTTGGGAAAAGTAAATTCATTGGATTGAGGAAAGAATTCATGTAAACAATTTACGTAGTCCGAAATAAAGCAAAATTGAAATTTTGAAATTGCCAAACTTATACCATTGCAACTTCAAAGAAAGATCAGAAAAGCTTGCATGAGCTTGAAAAACAATATATAATAAGGATCGGGAGAATTGAAGTGCTTATTAAATACACTGATCTAAACGAAAAACGCAACACTTCCCATAACAAATGCATGGAAATTGCGTTTTTTATTTGGACCAGTTTATTTTCATCTTAATAATTCACGAAAATCTACAACCAACTATTAATAAAGCTTTGGATTTTTCAAACTTGTATATCCATTGCAGCATCTAAAGATGGAAGAAAATTAAGAGCCTTAAATATAAATAAATAAATGGCATTCATTATAATTCATGAAAAATTTGAAACATTTAGTAACTTTTGAGAAAAAAAAATTAAACAAATATGAAAAAAGTTTCAAAAGGGAAGAGATCAGAAAGAAAGAACGTATTGAGCGTAACAATAAAAATCTCAGTCTCTATCAGTTCCGCTCTTAATGTTGTGACCACATTCCCTAATGTTGGGACAACCCAAGATAAATAATCCTTCGGTGACTACAATGCTCACTCAAAATTTGTTACGGTGACACTTGAAGTACGCCTAAAATTGTGAACCAGCCTGGGAATGAAAGCTGTATCTGGTTAAAATATATATTCTCATGCACAAAACAAAAAATCTATTATAAAAATAAACAAAGAAAACTATTTATTTATTTCTACGAAATATGCCTTTAATTTGCAAAACAACAAAATTACAAAATCAAACTATACCTTTTAAATTTTTGAAGTTTATTTATTTGTTTTTTATGTAATATAAAACATATATATTGCAAATAAATCAGACCAGACAAACAATTTTAAACGCAGATATATGAGCATCGAAATATGCAAATGGACGGGAAAATTGTGAAGACAGGCCTAATATTGAGATGCACTGTAAATCCGTGCTTTCAAACGAACATGTAAAGTTAATCCCAATTATTGGCTGGAGTGTGGCTAATATTAATTCGTTCTCAAGATCTTATTATCTTGGTTGGGACGTGTGCCAATGAAAATGCTAAGCTTGTTCTACGACGATTCGCCAATACAACCCCACAGCGCCATTGTGCTGGTATTAACACCTTGCATAATTGCCGCTATGCGTTCTCATTGTGAATGAAAACATATCTCATTTGAATATTGGTCTATTCATATCATTGGGAACGCTAATATTTGTATCGCGAGTCTCTGCACCGATACGTAATACCTTTTACGTAATAAAAGTTTCTCAGGCTGTCATGTACGTTTGCTCATCATCTTTTTGTGTTTTTGACAACTCGTAGTTTATTGTTTCATATAAAAATCAATTATTTTGCCTGCAGAGTACACGAAAGTACACGAGAGAGTACATGAGAGAGTACATGAGAGTACTCGAAGAATAAATTAAATATCGTGTACACGGTAGCTAAGCTTCCAAAATAAAAATGTGTGCTCGTTTTATTATTAAAATAAAACAAACAAAAAATAGCACAAAACTCCTATTTTTGAAGAAAAACAAAAAAAAGTAAAAAAAATCCATGTATTTTTTTTACTGTGCATGGTTTGTGTTTTTGTGTGAAACACTTTTGTGTAAATTATTGACAAATTTGTGTGAAAATTTCAATTTACACAAAAATATGATGAGAAAAAATGATTCAAATTAAAGGTCACAAAATAATGTGAAATTTCACACAAAACTTGTGTTATTCCTCGGATCATAATTTCGAGCGACGTTATAACGTGTTTATTCTTGTTGACGATTTTACTCGGTCATATTTCGTCACAACATTTTGAATGAATTGAACTTTCATACTATTGTCGATTTAAGCAAGCTACAACACATATTAGCCTTCGAATTTTATCAACCTTATCACAAAACAAAGTTTTCCATTAGGCCTTCTTATTATATATTATAATATGTTTGTAATAAAATAAAATTTGTATAAAAAACCAAACCATTATTGTTAATATTCATAAGATATTGAATCATTAATTTTAATTAGTCTATTCAACTTTATTTTTCACAGTTTCGTAAATTACAAAATTAAAATTCATTAAAAACGTTTCTGATATTGTTGCTAAAATTATTTCTACACTTTCTTTTCTCTTGAGCAGTTTTAAATCTGCATTTAAACCATATGTGTTAAGTAGTTACACATAATTTGTGTGACTAAATGAGTAAATTTTCTGATTTCCTCATTAACACAATTTAATGAAAATGTTGTGTTTTTGTGTATATTTCAATTAAATTATGCACAAAAGCGTGTATATTTAATTGATGATTTTTTACTGTGTACGATTGCAGTCATTAACAGCATTTTTTATCACAAGCGGCATTTGCCAAAAACGAGTTTATTAACTATACCTAATAAACTATATAAAAAAGTAAGACAATTCTTTTGTAATAATAATGTTTGAATTACGAGCTATTGACTTTTATTGTAAAAGGAAATTCATTAAAATTGAATGACATAAATTCGAGCTAGTTTTGAAGAAAAGTAAATTTATAATTGAGCTCAAAACATTATAACAACACAAACGCTTTTTATGACGAGATTAGAACTTTTTCAGAGATAAATTCATTACTTTAGAGTGCCACAGAAATAAAAATGACATAGAACTACATTAGAATTAAGCAAATGAAATGCAGATGAAAAATATGGGAAATACAGGTTTACAAAACAAATATTCAAGTTAAAAAATGTTGTCTTCAGCAAAAGCCTTCCTCCGCTATACATATATAAAAGCTACAGTTAATCACAGTCGAGTCAGTTCAAGCTAGAGAAAAGAAAACCTATCTTAACCAATAAACTATTTTAATAGAGTGCTTCTATTATTATTCTATAATATTTATTTTAATTTCTTCAAAATTTGACAAATAACAAGTAGTGTTTACATATTGTCAGTAAAATGTTAGTTATTTTGTTGTTACAAATTTGCACGAATTCTGCGCTGTTTCAACAATATACTGATGTAAATGACAACCCTCTCTTTTCCCTTTCTCCCTTTCTCCTGTAGAAAAACATAGACATACACATGCAATATAGTCACATTGTCGAAATAGTTCATCAGGATCTGCGCTAAATCGGTATCCCACATTTTTGTGCTATACATTAACTATATTTCTTACTCTGTGTATATTGGTAATTCCAAGCAAACTTCACTTTAACTGACCAAAAATTTTTTTTTTCATTTGTGCACATACTTAAACTGTTGCTACAATTTTAAAATCATCTAACTCCGACAGTTTTCACCAAAATGACTTTTTAACTAAACCGTTTTGAAGCTTAATTAAGAGTACATTACGTACGATGCTTTACGCTCTCATTTTCTTATTTAGTTTTTTTTTAAGGGCGTAAAATCTATACTTTTTCATTTACAACACTGAAAACTTAATTCTCGGTTCAAAGTGGGGCTGCAGTCAATTTATTCAAGAACAATGTTTTTTAATTATTTAACTTGATTTTTGATTATGAAAATCGATTGACATTGTGTATCATGTTACAGAAAATTGTTGAGCTGCTTAAATGTCTGTTTTTCATGCATTTTAATTATCACTAAGCAGGTAAGAATTTCCTGTGGAATTACCCGATTACATATTTTCTATATACATTTGATGTTCTCTTTTGTATGTATATAAATAGGTTATAAATAAATATAATAAATGCAATCAATACACCACAAACTAACAAGTAACGTAATAACAAAAATAACTAAAAAACGTACAAAACTAAGTTTTTCTATAACAATAAGAAATATATGCAAAACTAAGCATGTTCTCTTTATTTATTTATTTATTTATAGTCAACTTTGTCCAGGCCCTGCTGAAGATGATGTTATAAACTTGTCATCTAGTGATTATTGTTGTTATTTTGGAATGCTGGATATCAACAAGAATTTTAGTAGACTTTACTGAAACCAATTTAGATTGAAAATCCTACATAGAAACCGTGTGTGAAACTAAGATGTCCTTTTTAGTCATACTTTGAGATATCTTTTTTCAATAGGTCTATGAACATAATATTAATAAATAATATCAAGATTCAAAACATCCTTATTTTTGTTTTTCATTCTTGTCAAATGTAATTATAGAGATCTCTTCGGTTTATAATTTCTTTGTCTTCTCCATCTTGAAGGGCAAAAACACCCAAGTCGCAAAATGATGTATGAAAAACGAAATAAAACTTCTGTCTGGCAATAACAATAAACCGCAGACGCTCGTGAGATAAATGCGCTATTAAGTTTGGGCCAATGGAAGCGCCCAGGGGCTGACTGAAATTTGTCCTTAGAGCCAATCAACGCCGAGTCCCGCCCAGTCCTCATATTGATTTGGGCTGAGGCTGAGAAGGTGGTCGCTTATATAAACCGGATTCCCCAGGGACAGTCACTGATAGTTGTACTCCGCATCGTAACTGATCTCTGTGCTGTGATTTGTCCCCGGATATATCCTTAATTTTCTGTGATTTTTAACAATTTTTTTGCATTGTTGGATTAAAATTAAAAAATTTGTTTGGTCCTTTCGAAGTTAAATAAGTTTAAAAACTTGTGAATCGAGTGAAAAATTTTGAATTAGGGACATGACGTCGCATCTTGAATACGAATACTCGGATAGGAGTCAGAAATCCAGGCACCGAGTCGGACCTACAACTCGTCCTGCAGATTCCACTGTCATTTGTCCAAGGTTAGCCTTAGATGGTATGAAAATTATGGTGGACAATAGTCGTATAATTTATTATACATATATGAGATTTTAAAAAATGTTTGTAGAAAAAAGAATTACAATGTAAAATCTTAAAGAAAGAAATTGTAAAGAAGCAAGATTTAAATTCCCACTTCTGAATGATTTTACTTTTTGACGATTCAAAAATAAAATCTTTATTTTCTAATGATAAATACGTGAGAAATAAGCTTAGCTATTTATATATAATTTTAAAATTATAAAAATTTTGTCTTTAAATCAAAAAACCTTTGGTTAATTGCCACAGCGCCGCCATTGTCGTCGGGACCTCCCATGCGTTTTAGGTTCCATGTCGAAATTCCGAGAGAATATTCTTCAGAGATTATTGATTTTCAAAAAATTACACGGAATTGAATGAAAAATTGGATTTTGATATTTTAACATACATTCGACCGCTGATTTGATTTGCTTTTAAGAGTAAAATTTAACATAAACTATTTTAAATATTAATATTTTATTTATAAAATTGGTTTACAAGGCATTTCTTTTCTTTGAAAATGGTTAATTTTTTGAGTGATTATAAGTATACGAATTAAATGTTTATTTTGAAATAAAATCAGTGCTTATGTGGTGTAAAAATAAGATAGATTTAAAACCTCATTATATTTGAAAAAAAAACTCATTAATGGTCAACATGATCACACACTGTGAGAAATTTATAAAGATAATTTTGGTTATGCGCACTAATCGTTAGTATATTTGTATGGCTCAATAGTGTTTCTGCTTCACTCATTGATGTAAAAGAAATCTGTTGGCTCACAAGATTTAGTGATGTGCAAATATCATTGAGAAATATCTTTATACACTAATCACTAGCCTCGCATCACTCTACGTACTGTAATCGGTGAATTGATCTTTATGCCACCGTTGTATCATATTCGATACACTGACACTTTTCAACCATTTTACATTATTTTCCCTCTCTTGATTCATTGTACCATACATTTTTTAAAAATCACTTTTGACGCATATTAGAATCAAAATTATGTTATGTTTGGGGGAGATCCCCAACTCCTCTGAATTTTATTTTATTAAAGCAAACTCCTCCGAAAACAAAAAAAGATGATATAACCGTATGGCAAACTCCTCCGAATTTAAATAATCTACTAAAAATGACTAGGGCAAACTCCTGCGAAATAAATAATAAAAATAAAATAAAAGATGATTAAAATTTAATTGAAATCAAATGATAATTCTATTCATAATACAATGCAGGCGACTTTCACTTGTATACAAACTTCTTGCGTTCAGTGTTTGTATTTAATACATTCATTAAAATTCATTTCAAAACGGTCAGTGTCGTTCAGTTGTGTGGACTAAAATTTCATACTGGTGAGCATTATATTTATTTATAAAAACGTTGCGTTGAATTTGAATTTGAATTATTATCGACTTTTTTTATTTATTTTTTTTTTAGTAACATAATGGATCAAGAATTTTCTTATATGTTGAGCCAGAACGACAAAGTTCTCCATGTATTCAATCGATACAAATAATTTTTGCATCGCGTCAATAAAAAGTCTCCTACGCATGTTTGGAGATGCATAAATAAAAAATGCCCGTGCAAAATTTACCAAGTTGATGAAGATGGACCTATTGTTCATGAAAAATCAATGAATGATTGTCATAATCACCCCGAAGATCTGATTTACATTTATCAGAATATTTGCATATTAAAAAGTAATAATAATTATGATACAATTTTTTTTAATTTACATTGAATATCGAGGTTATGGCGATCCTGTAATTATTACCGTCTTGTATTAAAGTGATTTTGTAGTGGAGCTTACTACATCAAAAACGTGAGAGGTTACTAAGAAAAATTCACTGCTTAGAATAAAATGACAATTTTTTGAAATATAAAAGGGGAGTGAGAGAGTGGCCTGATATAGTTTATTTGTTAAAAATTGTAAATAAAATTCACTAAAAAGTATTTTCTGAAAGCGCTAACGTGACATGATGGATTATTTATCTTTCAGGAAATGCTGTGTAGTGAATTTTATTTCTCGTTTTTGATGTGGTGAGTTTCATTACAAAATTACCTTAAGTATACATCGTGCGTCAGTGGTTAGTATATAAACACTACTCATTGACTTTTGCATATCACTTTAATTGTAACGAACCAAAAGATTTTTGCGCGGAAACACTACTGAGCGATATACAAATACACTAATGATTAATGCGCATAACCCGCGTTGATCAGTGATGCAATTTTTGTATTATGATTTTGTTTGTATAAAAATTATGTAAATAGAGATAAAAATTATTTTAACTAGAAATAAAATTGAAAAGTCGGAGATTCAAATCTTCATCACGAATTTTCAAATTGAATATTTCCAGTGATACAAAATATAACAGCGATGTATAAATTGGTAGAATAATTTTGGTAGAAAATAATTATAATCATTTCCAGTACGCAATACTATATTGGGGGTACCGGAGATATCAACGATAATGAAATGGATATGAACTGTATTTACTCTAATAGACCTGTTCAGCATGTCCACCAGCAACCAGCGCATTCGCATTCACCTGTGCATTATCATATGCAAGTAACAACGCAGGGTATGTATTTATATATTTTTAATTATATAAACAAAAACAACAACAAAAAATAAACAAAAATGTGCTTTTTTAGCAAAATATATATAATTTTTTTAAATTTCTTAAGATGAAAAATAGTTTTCTTTCAATTTTTTTGATTTCAAAAAATTATTTGTTTATTAGATCACAATGACTCGGGTATTACCACCATAGAAGAAGGATACTACGCGAACGGTAGTCCTTATCGGATTCAAAGGCACGCCGCAAATATTCGCGAGAGAAAACGCATGCTAAGGTAAAAATTAAAACTCAATGAAAGTTATTTTTTCAATAAAGAAAAAATGATCTTTTCTATTACTATTTTTTTTTAAATAAATGAACAATTATGAATCAAAGCAATAAATAAGTATTTAAAAAACAGATACTAAGTGAAATTAAAATTTTTAGCAGCATCAACTCGGCTTTCGACGAGCTTAGGGTTCATGTTCCAACATTCCCTTACGAGAAGAGGTTATCAAAAATAGACACCCTCAGACTTGCTATAGCTTACATCGCTTTGCTAAGAGAAGTTTTGCGTACTAGACAGGATCCTTTGACTTACGTTGAACAGTGCCTTAGAGGAGAAATAACTGGAGAAAGAGCCGAATGGAACACCAGTGGTAAATGAAAGACATTTATGAAATTGTATTTAATTTTGTTAAAATATTTTTTTGAACAAAAACTTCTCTAACAACATTTTTAAATGAGAAATTGAATGAATATGAAAAATTTTAGTTACAATAAATTGAAGTAACAACGAATTTGTCTTTGATATATTTTATTAACAAACAAATATTTTTAATTTTCATCCTTTTATTTTTTCAGATTTAACAGCTCGTCTATCCTGGATTAATTGGGAAAATCTCGGAGTAAACCCAAACAGACGGTCAGTTTTGACCACTCTCTCCCTGACAACAGACAATATGAACTAAACAATAAGTAATTATTCGAAAAATTTACCAAAAATAAAAGATAAAAGATAACAAGATACTTTAACGTGAATTTGAACAATTTGCTTTGTAAATATAACAAAATTAGTTTCATAATTTTTGACCAGTATATATAGATCGTTATATATATTTATACTTTTTTGTTTCTAGTTAACGTGCAATCTGTGCCAATTAAACGTGTAAGCTTAGTGTTGCGTTGTCAATTTATCTGTAAGCCAGTGATAAATTATATAATTAAAACAAACACACTCACAATTTGTATGTCATTTGTGTGAGGCGACCGAGTTTCGGTTATACTATAAAATAAAAAACTGACACTTGTATATTTGTAGGTTTTTTTCTCTAAAATTATATTTTATTTGCTTTACATTTTAATATTCATTATTTAAATTTTATAAGTAGATAAGCAAAGCGGGTGCAGCTATCTTGTACCCGCTTAGCTCTCAGCGCAGATTTGTACCCGCTCAGGTCTCAGCGCAGGTTTGCAAGTTTCGACTTGTCGTAACTTGAATGATCTTGTCTGATATTGTTTAAACAATAAATTTTTATAAATAAAAAAAAACAAAAGATTTTTCTGAGAATGTTGTCGGCGGTTTTCTTTAAAGATCCGGCCGGACATACATATGTTTGAAGAGCAAGTTTAAACTTGTTTGAACGTGAAAAATCGTATGTTTCTTAAGGAACAAAATAATTACATCCGCGTGAGCGGAAGTAATGTTTTTTGTGTGGAAAAAATGTTTTTCCTAATAAAGTCGTAAAAAATGTGTCAAATAAATAAAAAGCCGACAAAGGATGTTTTCGGTAGCGGCAACTCTTTTTGACGTTTTGGCCCGAATGACATTTGTTCTTTGACAGATCATTTATTATCGTATCCAGTTTCAATTTTATGGCATTTTTTTAAACAAAAATTTCCCCTACCATTCCAAAAGTTTCATAGGAGGCTAAGATATATATTCGGGAGTTGAGATAAGGGTTGTCAGTATGAAAATCAGAACTGCAACGAAACAACAACTCGAGTTAAAAAACGTGTTGAGATTTTGTTGCGGAATCTAAAAATATTAAAAACAATTATTAAGTATCGTGAAGATAAAAATTTGTTAACTTATAAATTAAAATCA
>JAQQRF010001318.1:0-21991 GCA_030523145.1 Trissolcus brochymenae | reverse complement strand
GCTGCAGCTAACGAAAAGATCATCAACAAATTGTTAAACCAGCTTCGTATAGAATTTGAAATCACATCCGGAAAACTGGAAACTTACCTTGGTTTACAGATCGACAGATTGGTAGATGGTTCAACCACCAAGAAGCGTACTGCAAGAGAGTCTTACAACGATTCAAGATGGAGAATGCGAATCCAGTTGCAATACCTGCAGACCAACACCACCAACTGTGTCTAGCGATGCATCCAACCAGTGACAAGGAAGAACCAGCATACCCGTACCGCCAAGCTGTTGGAAGTCTTATGTACCTATCAGTGGGTACACGACCTGATATAACCTTCGCAGTAAACAGTGTCAGTCAACATCTGGAAGACCCGAAGAAGAGTCAACATCTGGAAGACCCGAAGAAGATCCACTGGAATGCTGTGAAAAGAATCCTGAAATATCTGAAAGGAACAACCGGTTATGGTCTCTACTTCCCAAACAAGAAGACAAACCAACTCCATGCCTACAGTGATGCAGACTATGCGGGAGATGCCGAGACCAGAAAATCTACGTCTGGTGTCGTCCTAAAGCTGGGAGAATCAACTGTGACCTGGAGCTCAACCAAGCAAAAGACAGTGGCACTGTCAACCACCGAAGCTGAGTATATCGCGGCAACCCAGGCTTTGAAAGATATCATCTGGGTTCAAACTCTAATCAAGGATCTAAATCTGATTCCGAACCTTGAGACGACTCTCTTCATAGACAACATGAGTGCAATAAAACTCATCAAAAACCCCGAATTCCACAAAAGAAGCAAGCACATAGATGTGCGTTACCACTTCATCCGTGACAAGTTTCAAGAGAAGGTTTTCACTCTTGAACACGTTGCGTCCAAACAACAGCAAGCAGATTTAATGACCAAGGCATTGCCCAAAGTTTTCTTCGAGTAACAAAGAAGGATGCTCAACGTCCAAGATGCCATAAGCCTACAGTCTTCAATTTAATAAAAAAAAAGACACATACACGACATCTCATCAAAAATTGTAACATATCAACAACAACAAAATTATTGTATAACTGAAACAAATTTCAAATTGAACTTTTTTTTCAAATTTTTTTTTTTCTATGAATTACTATAATATAATATACTAGACAATCTAGTCCACAGTTAAAAAGTTGTGATGAGGATTAAGTTGACCGCGGATCGGACCGTTGCCTAAGTTCATGCGTCATCACTTTATTTTTTGACAGTTTGATAGGAACAGAATATATATGGGCCTTGGAAATTCTAGTTATAGTAAAGTTTAATACTGTTTTTTTATTAGTATGTTTGATAAAGTTTTTTATAAATCAATAGTTTTTATTGAGAATTTGATATTGTATAGTAAATAAAAGCCAGGTTGGAAGAAGTATCAAAAACTCCTTTTAAGAAATACTCCTTACAACTTGAATTCTATTTATTATATCTACTTTTTTGTATCGATCGAGTAACTCAACATCAATGAACAAAATATAAATAGGAACTATTTCGTTGAATTTTTTGTATGATGCAATGACATTGAAAAAAATTCCAAACTGAAACCAACTCCTGTGATTCTTCAATTTTTGTTATACTAAAATTTCATAAAATGTTTATTCTAACCGTATATTTGAAATCGTCTTTAATGTACAATATTCACAGTTTTTACATTCGAGTTTAACATACTTGTTATTGTTAATTTATGAAATTCTAGAAAATGCAACCCGTTCCTGACATACCAAATACAACGTAATCTATAAAAACTCTTAAATAATGGCACAATATATACCGTGCTACTGCTTTTTTTTATATTTTGAACAAGAATTGAATTTTCCAGATTATTAAAAATAATAACTATAAAATTTATAGTTCGGTATTGCAAACACATACAGGCGAGCTTTATTTTTAAATCGGCATTTGCTACACCTAATGGTTGACTCTATTTATTTATCTCAAATTTTATCAAACTCAGATAATTCTTTTTTTTTTGTAGGCAAAACAAATGCTTCTTACAGAACTACTTTTTTTAAATTTTCAATATTTCAAAAAAGTTTACGTGTTATTTAATACAGTTAAATTGACTGTTCTATCTACCATACCGACAGTATTTTGTTTTTCACTACATTTTGTTTGCTTATGTAAGTTTTATAAGAAATTACATAAATGTCATGATTATTAGCATATAATTTGATTTTCTCATTTTTGCCGATTATTGGAAAACCAGTGATGTGCGTTTCATTGTTAAGTGTTGTTACGATCAGAAATCTCGTTTTTGGTGTTAGATTCCCAGATGCTGATTGTACAAAATATTATACTAAAACGAACTAAAAAATGAATTATACAATCAGTTATAATTTAATTCAATGGAATATAAAAAGAAACCTCCGATGGAATTTTTCGATGGGTGATACACTTTATTTTAAAATCTAAAAATAAGAGTTCAATTGAAAAAAGGCGCTTTTTGTGACTACAATTCACCTAGAATTTGTTCATGCAAATTAAAAAAATTTACATATTTTAAAATCTCTTGACACTAAAAAATTATCATATTCTATAATTTAATCACTCTAAACGAGAACATGAATAATGACTGATGATGTTTGATACCCCTTATAGTTTTATTTTTACAACAATTACAATATCGTAACAAATCCTTAATACAAACATTCTTTGGAAGTCTTTCATTTACCTCGACACAAAGTTTTAGCAACAGATTCGCTACATATTTTCAACTAACACTTTAACGATTCGAACATCTTACATATTAAGAAAACGGTTGGCAATATTCGTTTTTGTTTCAACAAATTTCATTGGTAAAATTTTTTTTTTTGCACAATATTGCTCTCTTTATAACAATATGTTTTCAGTAACATTGCCGTGTCTTCAGATAGTAATGACTTTGGCAGTATTTGCTTATTTGACCATACCATCAAAACAATCATTTTTGCATTATTTTTTTATTATATACTACAATACTTGTATACTGCAAATTTTGATGCAATTAAATCCGAAGTGATTGTACAAAATATTAAAGTAAAGGAAGCAAAATTTTAACATACGAGAGCGGTTAGTGCTATTGGCACTTTAATATTTAAATGACAAAAAATTCTATCTGCGATATGAGTAATACGCGATATCAGTTAATTTATCACAGACAAACTGGAGTCATTATTGTCAGTAGCTATGCTCTTCCAAACAACATGTATTTGGACTGTATGTTCCGTAGATAAAATTGACTCGATCATTCACCTAAAAATTGGGCAATTAATTAGAATGTCGCTTAAAGTAAAAAGCCATTCAAAATCACTGTTCCAAGATTTACTTAAAAGTGAGGACAACATTTGTACATTAGAAATAATATTTCATAATTTCTTCAAGATTTTTTTTTCTTTCAGTTTTCAAAACAATTAAATTTTATTTGCAGTGAAATTTGAAGTTACTATCGTTTCTGCTATGATACATGTTATTCCTTAAATTTGGGTAACTTTCCACAGTAAGGCGGTTCGATCAGTGAAAAAAAATTTAATGACATAGGACATGTATACTAATATATATAAGTGTATTAAATAAAATTAAAATTAAATATTTTGAATTATGAATTTGGTCACATTTCATAAGCAAACTAAAACTACACTACAGAAAGTTTTGAACAAATTATGAAATTTATGATTATTGATTAAATTTGAACAAATAAACCTTACAAAAATTCGAACAATTGTAACTGAATTTTATTTTAAAAAATTATGATCCTTCTGCTAGATAACCTTGAGTTTTTTAATTATAAGCCAGATAGTGGCTCAGAACATTCTGTATCTTGATCCGGTTTCGTAGGCAGAGGTCTGTTTGCCATCTTGTTTAATGCAGAATTTGAAGGTTCTGTTAACTCCGAATATAAATGTATTGTGTCGTCTGTATCAGCATATTCAAGACTTAGTGAATTTGATCTTTTACCGATCAAATTGTTAGCTTTGGATCCACCGAGAATATTCCCGCTGAAAGACTTCAAAAAATTTAAAGACTTTGTCTGATCTTTTGCAAATAAATCATTATTATCGGTTTTGTGAACAGCAAAGTATCCATTCTTGTTTTCTGCATGTCGACCGACGATATCAGACTCAGCGTAATGAGATTTCGAATCAGAAAAAATTGACGATTGTTGAGTAAGTTTGCTCGTACTTGGCATGGTATCGTTAGCAGGCAATTCAGTGTAAAGATGGTTTTGGTCGTTGTACTTGCGATCTCTAGGTTCTGCATAATCAACAATCTGTGGACGGTTTTTCATCGTTTGAGGTACAAGTTTATCTAGAGAAGGAATTCTTGTACCAATCGTGACTGACGAAACTTTTGAAGTTCTATGTCTCTTCACTCGAGATCTAATAACGTCGTAAGCGTTATCGTCTTCATACTGTGAGAATGAACGTCTTCGTTCATTGTTATTGTTGCAGCTTTCCTCAACATTGATTAAATCATACAAATGTTCTATAATATTTCTAGCTTCACTAAAACAATCTGGATTGTTCAACTTAATTTGAAGTTCTTTTAGATACTCCTCCGTGAGTTGTTCGGGTAAAGTTTGCGTAGCTTTGTTTTCCGTGTAAGCGTACATACTTTCAGTGGTTTCTGCTTCAACTTCTTCTAGATTCGTAGTTTCTGGCTGATTTTGCATATCAATATTCCTAGAATCCTGCTGAAAACCCGTGTATTCGTGTACACTTAATCTGGAGATAGATCTGGCAGAAGTAGCAGCAGTCATACCACTTGTAGGAGAGAACCAAGAATTATTTCCTCCAGACGAGATTTTCGTACAGATGCCTCTTTTTCTTACATAAAGGATTCCAGAAGTTAGGATCACTATAACAATTATAAAAACGGCTCCAACGCAAGCAATAATTATGATTTTTTTTTCTTGTTCCAGCTCATCTGGATCACTCATTTCTACATCAAAGTAACCTTTGTGCCTCGGGTATACATGAGGACCAATACTGGGTGGGCTAGAACTAGGTTGTGAATAAGACTTGATTTTAGAACAATTTATATGCAAGTTCTTAGAGCATACCGATTTCGTATAGTTTCCGATACTTAAATGACCTTCTGGAAGACTAAAGCAGCCTTGCAGTAAATTGTCGACAATACAGTAACTTGATTCGAGCATCCAAGTCACAGCTTCTTTGTTACCTATGATCTTGATCATCCACATATCGAGGTTGCAATTGCACTTTTTTTGGAAAAAGTTCTTGTTTACGTGCATAGTTTTTACTTTTTGAGGAATCGAAGCAACAAAATTCAAAGAATTCTCAAACACGTTATATAGACGATTGTTAGAAAAAGAGAACTCATGAGAGGGAGCTGAATTCGAAGAAAAATTCACTGATAACGCATCAGATTCAATCCTTTGAAAACTGTTGAAATCAATAACTATATTGTTTAACTTGTCAAAAGTTACTGCTTTGCTCCGTAAGTTCTGAAATTCGTTGTTATTGAATGATACTGTTGCTACGATGATAGAAATTGCGCCAGGTTCTAACTCGTCAATTCTGTAAGCATTCGATAAATTAAATGTTTGCAGATTTTGTATATGATACTGTGTATCACGTTACACTTTGTTTGAATGTATTTAATTAATAATTACCTAGAATATTGAATTGTTAGATTGTTAGTTCCAGCTTTAAATGCTCCTGTTCTAATAGTTCCGAATTGCACGTCAATAAATTCGAGGTTACTAATTAATGTTCTATCGCTGAAAGCGTCCGTTTCAATCTCCGATATTGTCGCATTGCTAATTATCACGCGTAAGATGTTCATTGCGCAAAATGAGTCTTTCTTTATCCTATCTATCTGAATATCATCCATGCGTATCTCCGCTGCCGATGATGGAAACACCGCCGTTGGTAGATTTGATATTTGTACTTTCTGGAACGTGATCTGTAACAATTTCATATTTGTTTCGATTTCATTTAATTTTCAATATATATATATATAAAATACATTCAATGGTAAATTAAGACTTCAAAACGTTTCACTGTTAATACTATAACGACCATAGTCTTAGATCACTTTAAACGACAATAAGCAATCATTTTGATTATTTATAAAGAGCCTAAATACTTATTGTAAAAAATTGTACTACATATGACACGTTAAAATTTTTATTTATTTCTTATATTAAAAACATAATTCTAATTCATTTTAAAGTACCGTTAATTTTTGCTGCGAATAATTTAACTTGTAATTTTATGGAAATATGTTGAAATTATTTATACGAAATGTCGATAAAAATGTAATCAAAGATTTATAATAAAAAGATCATCGATATTTTTTATTTTTGATCTAAGTATGATAAGACTGAATGAACAGCACTCCGTTTTGACGAAGTTAATTAAAATAATAAGAAACAAGAATGTTGCGCGCGACGCGTGATACATCTAATTTAAAATAAATTTATAATTTTAAAACTCATTTGAAGAACAAATTTTACTTAACACACCTAAGCGGTATTAATAATTTTTAGAAACATATAAATGAATATATTCCAAATTTGTTTTTAAATCATAAAGACGTATTTGACGAATTTGAATTCGCATTGGCATTTATATATGATTATTATCTCTGTTATTATAGTGTGAATAATATTTCAAATTTAAATTTATAGTTGGTGAAAGTAATTTTTGAAAATCAATAATACGCGAAATTGCAAGGTAGAGCTATTCTTTAAGAGACGTGCACCTGTTGTATATGGTGTCATAACCACACAAAACGTTCGAATTGACTCACCTTTGTTGCTGGCCCATGTCTCCCATGCGGAGGTGGTTCGAATTTAAATGCATTACTCGACAACTCCAATTGCGTGACATCTTTGATAATGATTTGCAAAAGCCAGGAAAAGGCGTTGGGCTTGATGCGAACTTGTTTGCAGCGTGATATTGATACACTTAGAGGACCTTTGCTGTTCTTGAATGAATTGCTATCGATTATCAGTTCACCACAATCGGATACCTCTAGCAGAGGATTTGGTGCGCTCATATTTAGAAAAGCCTGTTTATTTGCTACTACTGTGTAGATTCCAGACACATGAACACGCTTTAACTGGTTTCCTCCCGAAAATGCTCCTGATTGAATTCGTAATTCCCGACAGTGCGATACATCAATTTCCATTGTGTCTTCCGGTATCGTTCCTTCCGTCAGTTCTACATGCTGAAAACAACAAATTTTATTAATTCTATATCTTAATTTCGAATATTGATAATAAAATTAAGAAGTTACTTCGAAAGGCATACAGTAACGCATCATAAAGTAACTAACTAGTTAAATGATACAAATTTGAAATAAATACGCCTCGATGTATTTTAACATGAGAATAATTTGTGAAGTACTAATTCTGAGATTATTGTTCTTGTTTGTCTTCTAAACAATTTCAAATTAGTTTAACTAAAATTGTCTAACAGACAATTTCAATAATCTTGATAATCAAGATTGTACCACCCACGTCCACCCATCATCATACCCACGTGAATACGTGGGTATTAAAAAATTCGTATAAAATATGCGATAACAAACTTTCTCAACTTTGACTCAAAACTATTCCAGGCAGACTATTCACATATTATTTCATTGTTTCGGGATACGACTGTCTAAATTGTATACCTATTTTTTTTGTTTAATATATGATGCTGTCGTATAATAATCGATTTGTTACTAATTTACAAAATTCTCTACTTTTGGTATTATCTATCTAGACCCTCACGGACGAAAATGTAGTCACCAAAAATATATTCTAGATAGTATAGTTATTGCCGCTTTATATATATTTTTTATTTAAAAAATATATTATATTTTATATTTTCAAAATCTATATAATGAAATGTGTAAAAAAATATATCCTTGATATTATACTTATTGTCGCAAATATATTTTTCTAAGTAAATATATATTTTATTTATATTTTCAAAATATATTTTCGTTCGTGCGGGGAATTCTAAGCAACATCTTGAAAACTTCAGTAACTGAACTTTCAGAACAAAATATTGTATTGAAATGTATTAAAATACATTGATAACAGATGGCGCTGCGATCGGATGAAGAATTTCATTTCTAATTCTGATAAATTAAATAATAAAATATTGGGCGCTTAAAATTCTGGCGCCTACAAATAAATTGTCTCATTTGTGACAATTATCACGCGATGGGAAAATTTTATGAAATCATTTCGAACTATATTTTGACCTATTTTTATAATAACATTCGGATTGATGTGTTATTTGATTATAACATATTATCATGTCTGTGTATTTTGTTTGTTGTTCAACAATATTGTGCCTTATTTAATTATGTCACTGATACTGTGCGTCACGGTCGGTATTGCTGAGACCCTGACCGTGGTTCCATGCTAATATAAATTTGAAGTGATATACCAAATTAGGCTCTTGTCAGATTATAACGGAATTTCCCATTCATTGCAAAAATGGTTACAATATGGAATCCTGATAAGGTGCAGATATAGGTAATAGTCTGAAATCCTAACAATGTATTCAATACTCCGATTTTCATTTTTTATCAAATTAATAAAATATTTTGTTATGACCTCAAATAAATATTCAATTTTATTTTACTTTTGATTAACGTATTTATTTGGACGGCAAGGTCCGTTTGCAATTTTTGAATTTAAGGAAAGACGCGCTGTCGCGGTGTAGTCTTAGTTCCCTTGACTGGGAAAAATTCTAAGTTAATCGATGATTTATTCGGTTCGGTTCAGTATCGCGGTTTTGTTGTCCGTCGGTTTCGGCTCGCTGGTAGACTCCGGCTCGCTGGTAGACTCTGATCTTTTCTCAAGATCGCAGGACAATCATCACCTCTGATTGCCCCTCCTAATTAACGCGAAGGCACCGTGTGCAATACCTTTGAGGGGGCACACGTGCCGCGAAATCATCAATTTTCGGCTACCGAACTGGAGAAATCCGAGAGATCTCGATCAGCAAAAAATGGCAAAATCGAGACTCAGCGCGAGCGCACCTGGCCGTATCGCGAAGTCGAAATATGATCATTCGTAAAGGAATGTGAAATTTGATATTTATTAATTAAACAACTAAAATGTTTATAAAAATTAGTTATGCCTGGGGCATAACAATTTGTTTGCGAATTTTAATTTAAAAAAATATTGATAAAATCTTATTGTAAACATGATTGAGATATTTCTATTGATATATATTGTAATTCAGTCAAACAATATTTATTAAATACAAATATGTTTGTTTGTAAAAATCTTTAATAAGTATTAAAATAAATGTAAAATAAAGCAAATAAGTGTACAATAAATAATAATTATTACGGAGTAATTATGTACACAAATAAAAAATTTTTAACGTGTGAGTTTTCTAATATGATTTTTAGCCTCGAATGTAGATAAGTGGACAAGAATGGATCAGTAGACAAGATGGATGACTATAACGTTGGATGGGTAATTAATTACAAACTGTGCGATGATGATTTGATGATGATCATGACGTGAAATCGTTAAATTATGCAGATATACATAAGTATGTTGTACATGTTGTTGTATATTGTTAGATTCGTAATCAAATGTCGAATTATGTAATAATAATGCTTATTAGAATAGGTAATTTATCAGAAGTATTTTAATGTGGTATATTGGAAAATTAATTAAAAGACGAAGCAAACAATTTGATGATTTTCCAAAATTAATTTACAAAAAACATAGGAGATTAAAAGTGATATTTTTTATATTTACTTATTTCATAATAAACGGGATGAACTCTATTAAATTCTACATAATAATTTTTCTCATGAGTTTCACATTGTTGCGATTTGCAAGCGAAGAGAACTAACAAATCTCAAATCAATGAAACGTAAATAAACAATTTTTCAATTTTATAACAAATGCCGATATATGGGAGTCAAAGAGATCAAGAGAGCAACTAAACTCATTTCCAAAGGCAGGAATTCTTTGGAAGGTGTTAAATTTATAAAATTGGATCTATGCCTTTGGATAGTGAAAATCTGTCCTGTTTTCGTTGGTCTATAAGGTGTTCTAGTAACAATAAAATTCCGAAGTTTAGGACTCTCAATATCAGTCGACATCATTATCACTGAATAGTTATAGTTCAGAATACTCATGGGTTGCCCTTGTAGAAATGCCAATTAACGCAAAAATCTGTGTTGGGTGGTCTCCAACAATTTTTTATCATACTTAGTCAGTAAAACGCGAGCAAATTGGCGACGCATATTCTAGTAAGGACGTACTAAACTTTTGTAGAGCACCAGTAACATATCTGGATCATGAAAATCTCTTTTAAATCTATGAACAAAGCATAACGTTTGATTAGTCTTCGAGCTTATTATTTCAATAAGTTGGCTGAAGCTACCCGATGAAGTAAAGTTCACCCCTAGATCACAGACACTATCACAAGACTTGATCTGGGTGTCATCAATCACATACAGGAAATTTATCACATTACGACGACTAGTAAAATTTAGTAATTTACATTTATCTGCATTAATCATAACTTCATGACGATCACACCAATTTTTCAGAGATATAATATCAGCTTGGAGATTTACACAATCGTTTACATTTTCAATAGGTATAATCAATTTTGCGTCATCAGCAAACAATAATATTTCAGAGAACTTAATTTCAGTAATAAGATCGTTTAAAACAGTATAAAAAAAAGTGGTACCAAGTGCGACCCCTGGGGAACACCCGAGGGTTAACCGTAGTTTCAGAAGTAGAGTCGCGAACAGAGACTACAAAGGATCTATCTGACGGATAATTTTTAAATCAACTCAATAGTATACCAGAGATGCCAATCTTTTCTAATTTTGCAAGGAGAACAACATGGTTCATGCTTTAGCAAAGTCAGTATAGACATTATTCGTGTGTACGTACTTTCCATTGTTGGAAAATAAAATGTTATTAGTTATAGCTAAGTTTGTTGCAGTTGATCTATCAGGGTAAAACCATGTTGTTCTTAAGATATTGCACATTTTAATATCGATGATAGTTTTTGCACAAGGAGTTTTTTAAAAAACTTAGGAAATACATTTAAGATAGATATCGGCCTGTTCTTAGTAATGGAAGTTTAATCACCAGTTTTTGGTATCGGAATGATTTTGCTTTTTTTCCACATAGGTGGCAATACACCGGAGTTTATAGACATTACGTAAAAAATTACGTATCAATATTGTTATTATAATTTATCATTCATAATTTTCACAATTATGTTATTGAGTTTTTATGTGAGTATGAGATCAAAGAAGAGTGGTTTGAGTTCTGTTGTGATTTTTTTATTTTACAGCATAACACAAAAAGCGTTATGGTTATTTGGTTATTTGGCATTTTTGGTTAATATCATTTGACGATTACGTTTGCTTTAAAAATAATGGTTGCAAAAAAAGCTGGTAGTTTTGGAGCATAATTTAACGATTACATGTGTTTAAAAAATATTTTATAAAAATAAAATTTGTTATTAAAATGTTATAAAAACAAAAATGTATATAAGTATCAGCATTCCTTTTTGTAAGCTTATTTTCTTGCCTGTCTTGCTAATACATAAATGGTCGACTTCCTTAAAACAGGATTTTAAAGATTTTGTGGCAAATCAAGGTTATACAAAGGACCAAATATATAATTGCAATGAAACTGGACTAAATTTTAAAATGATGCCTTCAAAAACTTTGATCTCACGAGATGAAAGAGCTGCTCCAGGATACAACAAAAATAAAGAACGTTGTACTATGTTAGCATGCAGTAACGCTTCAGGAAAACACAAACTTCCTCTAATGTTGATTGCCAAATCACAGAATCCAAGAGCTCTGAAGAACGTTAAACGTGGAGCTTTGCCTGTGTACTATGCTGCCCAGAAAAGTGCTTGGATGAACGCCGACTTGTTTCAGAAATGGTATTTTGAAAAAATCGTGCCTTCAGTCAAGAAGTTTTTGAACAACAATGGCCTGGAAAGGAAAGCAGTACTATTGATGGATAATGTTCCTTCACACCCCAATGAATTAGTGCTCAAAAGTGGAAATATCGTTGTCAAATTTCTTCCACCGAACATTACCTCTGTAGCACAACCTATGGATCAAGGTGTACTAGAGACGCTGAAACGTCATTATCGACGAATTTTGCTACAATCAATTTTAGAAAAATACGATCCTACCAGAACATTAAAAGATATTTTGCTTGAGATCAATATAAAAGATGTTATTTATTGGTCAGCTCAAGCTTGGGATTTTGTTTCTTCGTCTACTTTGGCCAAATCTTGGTTAGAAATCCTGCTAGTAGACAACGTTCCAAGCGACAATTAGTAAAACATCGACCTACATAAGATGATTCAGGTGTTTCCAAAAGTTGTGCTGATGTGGACGAGTAAAATGTTGGAGAATGGATTAATTGTGGATTGAGTGGCTTAATGTGGACGAGCAAAATTTTGAAGAATGGATTAATTGTGACAATCAAGTTCATATATCGAATGACGAAGAAATTGCAGATCTTGTTAATTCAGAAGAGAATGCTGCCACTGAAGATGAGATGGAAGAGACACAGGCAGAAAAACGTATCAGTCATGAGGATGGATTGAACGCTTTGGAATTGGCTCTAAACTATATAGAAGAACAACCCGAAGTTACCCCAAACGACCTGATGCAAATCAGGAGAATCAGGAATGTTGGAGAGATATGGCATCGAAAAAACGGCTCAGTTCTCTCAAGCAATTGTCTATAACAGATTTCATTGAATAGACTATATATATATATCTTATAAGATTGAATAAACGAAGATTTTTGTATTAAATGATAATTTTGTTAGTAAATATAATTTAGTTAAAATGATTTTTTTCAATAAGAAAATAATTTTGTAAGATTTTCTGGGTTATGCAAGATTTCGATTATCCGAGCCATGCCTGGTCCCGACACTCTTGGATAATCGAGGTTCTACTGTAGTTATGACGTTATTTTATTTTAGGGAATCTTAGGCGCTGAACATCTGGGACACAAACTTAGAATTTTACTTGTGTCTTTTATCTTTTTAGTAAACAACCCTTTTTACTTTCAATAAAATCTAGGCAGATAATTAGCGTGACGGTCTAGAGGACTGAATTGTGGATAACACATTTTAAGGTTTAAGTCATAAAATAATAACGGAAAATATGACCCAGAAGAGGTATGTTTTGGGGCTTAATAACAATGTTTTGTCAACTCACTCTTGTTTAAGTCCGAGAACTAGACAGACCTGTTTCTTTGCTCAGTTACGTGAATAAAATCAGTGATTTGAAGTGAATAATTAAATTGAAAAGTATGTCGTTTTTTTATACCCCAAAACCAACGCTGACTTTAAGAATATGCATAATACAATCAATTATTTTAACTGATTTTTACTTGTATGAAGATGATGGAATTAATGTGGACTATTACTGTATTTTAAAAATTCGAATGGAACTGATTTGAAAAACAACTGAAACAAACCTAATTTGCATAATTTGGTGATTTGATATCATAATCATTATAGCTATAAACTATATGTTAATGACTTGGGATTAATCATGAAAGAATCATGAAAGACTTGATGACTAATGGATCTTTCAATTACTTATCTATCGATATTCACCCATGCTTACATTTTCATCATTTGTCATCATCATCATGATATCATCATCGGATGATGATTGATGAATTGCTTTTTTAATTTCCTACCCAACAACATACAACCTCATAACGATATACAACACCCTAATATTTTTATTATAAACACTATTTTAATGATTTGTCATCATCATCATCAATAAATCATCATATAATGATGATCAATGAATTCGTTTTTTAATTTCCTATCCAACCTAATATTTTTATTTACAATGTATTTTGATGATTTGTCACCATCATCGCATGATGATCATTGAATTGCTTTTTTACATTTACAATTACACGGAGAGAAATAACGTTGGAAATTTAACTACATTTCTCTATCAATCTAGTGCGCGAACTGGCACGGAGTAAAAATTACTCAATCACTTTTTAATTTTTGTATGTCTTTCTTATTTTTAATAAAAATTTAATTTTTCACTCGAAAGTCATATCACCGTTTTTAAAGGTTAATATAGGAGTAATTGTTATTTCCTTGAAATTTTTAATTCAAAAAGGATTGATTGGGAAAAAAGTCCGATAGCAGGTTTTGAACTCTGGAACCTAGACGTGCTAGTCTTTGACATATCCCCTGAGCCATACGTCCCAGTAGAAAACATTAAATGCATAAAACAGGGACCATGTGAACGCATATTCCATAAAAGTTATTAAGTCACTAGTAAAAAGTGATGCGAATCGCAAGTAAAATGTGATATATACTTGACAATATTTGAGAACTGTTCCCTAAATTTTATTCGTTTTTTTGTAAATTTCACCAATTCCGCAGTTCGCACATTAGATTGGTAGAGAAATATAGTAAAATTTCCAACGTTATTTCTCTCCGTGTACAATCTTATATTTTTGATATTTATTATAAACGCTATTTTAATAATTTGTCATCATCATCATTATTAAATCATCACGTGATGATGATAAAAAAATTTGTTTTAATTATCTATTCAACGATATATAATACTTTATTTCTCCTAGTCTAAAACTAAAAATTCCTCCTAGTCTAGCACTGCGAAAGCGTGTTTTAACACTTTACTTCTGGAAGCTTCCCCTTCTTCTTCAACATGGCTGCCTTTTTATAAAAACGGAAATAGGTTAAAAAGAGACAGTACTATTAAAAGAACGAATGTAAACACATGGAATAGTCACATGACCCATCACACAATCAAAGATTGATCAATCCAGCGATCTGATTGGTTAACCTTACACCCATGCTGATTCATACTATTCCAAAATTAAAGTGTTAATATAGGTAGATAGATGATAAAAAACAACTTTTTGTTTATAAATATATAAAAATATGAAATTTATATTTATGTTATTAAATTCAATGTAGTGATTTTCTTCATGGAAATTATATATCATAGTTAAAACCTTTTTTTTTTCGTCATATCTGTAGTAAAAATAAAAATGGGAGTGCCGTTGAATTATTAGGGCCCTTTGTAGGGAATTCATGAAAAGCCAGAATGGAATCGAGTTTCATGAAAGCCGGACTTGGACCGATTCATAGACGATTTAGGTTCATCTTTTTGAGCTAACCTTATTTGGCTTTACTTAGGCCCTTATAAGTAAACTGAAAAAAACGTTTTCTGGTTTTTGTCTGATGTAAAATTCGGTCCTTATTAGGCCGAATTCAGGCCATGTCATATTTAACGAAATAATAAAATTGTAGGCCTTATTAGGTCTGCATAATTAGGCAGAAATAACGTATTATAAGGTAAACATACAAATATTATTTTTTATTTATTAAACAGTCAACATTTAATTTATTTAATAGTACGCAAGAGAAAAGTACGCCTTTTCTACGCCTTTTCGACCTTTGCGACTAATAGTGTAGTTTATTGCATGAAACCGGACTGATATTGTGATTTTATCAGTGTAATCTCTTTCAGCGTCTGATACAAATACATCCATTTGATTGTTCTCGTAAATAAATAATAAATACATTAAAATTTCTTTTATAATATTAATGAAAAGTTTTCATTCGAGTTTTTTTTTAACTTAATTAAGGTCTGTTTTAGCTTTATTAGCTTCATAAGGACATAGTTATAACTGTCATAGTTATTCGGGCATACATTGAACACAATTTCCAGGTCTACCCTAATCTAGATAATTAGGGCCCATTTCTGTTTACCTATGCAGGCAAACTGAAGGGAAAGCATTACACGCCAACAAAGGCTTACTTCTACCTCTTATGTAACTTTATTTTTGCCTTATAGTGGCCGGACAAGATTTCAAGTTAACACTATATAGGGCCCGAATTCAACTGCTGTTAGGGAAAGAATGCTCCAATTTTTTACACCTCTACTTTTGGCATTATCTTATTAAATTTTCTCCCGACTAGTACATAACTGCTTATAATCGTGCATATTTGTTTTTCAACATTTACATGTTGTCAGCCGTTTTGTGATATATAATCTGCAGATCCATTTTGAGCGACAGGTTTACCTTGAATGTACAGACACGCATTGTCCAGTGAAGTTATGAGTGTCATAATTCTTTAGATATTTCTATATCGCTTCACAATCTATATCGCTAACAAAGATTCGCTTCAACTTGTGCGGCATAAATAATAAACAATTCTATTACACTTTTCATAATAAATTCATAGTTACTGATGCACAATTGATTAAGGCTTTGCTCAGGTAGTAGTACATGATTAGTAGTTCAGTACATGATTCTCAGTAGTTCGCGTACATGATTCATAGTTAGTCATAATTTGCACGCGTCGATTAATAATCATAATTTGATAATAGCATTCAGTAAAGATAATACTAATTTTTAAGCAAAATTATTGTCAGAGGTGTTATAAAACATGTATATACGTTTTTTTTGCAATTGAAACCGAAATCTGCGATAACAAAAATATTCTGCAAAAAAATTCTGAAGTAAGAAATATGTTTGAAAAAATAAAAAAGATTTCACTGAAAATATTTTGAGAAAAATATTAAAAGAATTTCATTTCAACCTTTATCAAAATATGCACCATTTCAATGCAAAATATATATATATACATGACAGAAATCTATATACATGCATATATAATGTATATTATATATATAAATGAATATTGATGAGAGTGACAAACAGTAAGACACTGTGAATAACTTGGAAACTATTTCTTAAAAATTATGAAGAAGGAATATTTAATATTAAATTATAATGTTCAAAAAACAGAATTAAATTAAAAAGCAATTACTTTTGTTTTGTATAATTTATGTCAAAGCATCAGTTTTCTGTACTGAGAGTAAAGTGATAGTTCATTTTTGCGAATGATGTTTAATTAAAAACTTGTGTTATTTCACGGTAGAATGATTATTAAATAATAATTTGTCTATTACACTTTGATTTTCTGCTTTTAAATAAATGAAAAACTAATATAATTTTATTACGACTTTTAACTATGCGAAGTTTTAACAGTGAGTCACGAATATGGTCCAAGAATGAGACATGTGAAATTTGACACGTAAAACAAATGTTTTTATTTCATTTATTTGTGTTGCTTTTAAAATAATTGATGATTTAAATTAGTTTATGTTTGTTATTGGCAAAGATGAAAAACATATTTTTCGTAAATAAACATTAAAAATGTTAATTATGTATTGACTAATTTGATAAAAAATTAACAACAAAAAAAGATATTTTATTCGTCTTACAATAGATTACCATGTCTGATAGTGAGACGAAATGCACTGATTGGAAAGGATAATTATTCTGCTATGCACATAACCTAACCCTTACACCATTCAAAACGTATGTATATTGTTTGTATATTGTTTATTTCCAAAAAAAATCATAAGCAAAATGCTGTAAAATTATCTTTTTGGTGAGAAATGACGTTAGTATTTTTTTTACTTCTTTCCAACTGAGTCATACATGGTATGTGTTTTGTAATAATATTCGCAATTATCAATCACATATTATGTTTTCTTTGACTCAAATAAAGGTCAAGGTGGCATATATATTATCCATTTCATCGCGACCGAAATTTCCGGTCACGATTTCAGAGAATGATTTTCAAGAATAAATTACATGAAGGAGTAAAAGCAGACTAAGAAAAAAACACGATGAAACCAAAAGTATTTGTTAATTATCGCGTGAGTTTAGTCGACGAGTGATGCTAAATTCATTCAAAAAGTCTATTTTAGTCTTTAGAAGTCTATTTCAGCTTAGCCGCTCACTGCGAGTCAGCGACATTTGAAATCCAGCACAGCTGCTGCAGTTGCAAATTAATTTCGATGTTCGTTAGATGGTGGTTTTGGCGACACGTCATGCCAAATCCTCCCACATTTACTAGTAGTTTGTAATCAAAAAAGATGCGATGACATTGAAAGTATCACCTGGTAGTAACTTTTACATAGAATAGTTTCGAATGGAAACAATTTCGCGATCAAGGCAGTATAACACAATTTCTATTAAAAAAAAAATGAATTTGGGACAGACATATCAACTTGGCGAAGAGATGCTCGCTACCGCATCTCTCAATTAGACGTCAAGGTCAAACAGGGGACATTTGTAGGGTGTCCTATAAGACTATATAAGATTACGTAACTTTGCTACCTCTTCTAATCACGGGACCATTGACCTCCCCCTCCCAACCACTTTTGACATCCTTCTCCTACTCTATAATCACGTGACCGTTGATCCCCCCTCTCATAATCGCGTTACCTTTGACCCTCCGCATAATCACGTGACCTTTAACGACCCCCGCTCCCTACATTCACGTGACCACATCCATAAAAATGTCCTGTGGAGGTGATGGGAACAGCAGCGAAACTTTGTTAGCATAGTTGTTTTGTATTGAATTGTAGATATTCATTACAGAAATACGTATTATATTGAGTTATATGATTTCTACTATTATTTCTACTAATTTACCTCAACTAAATTAAATTAAAAACAAAAAAAACGAAAAACATAGCTTCTCAAAAAATACCATTTAAATAACCTTAAAATTTGAAGAAAATTACGAGTGAATAATGAAATTTTTTGGAATTCTACGTTTCAGTTAGATAAAATAGAGAATGTAATGTAAAAAAATTCTCAACTTTAATTTTGAAATCTTTTGATATATTAATTGGGATAAAAACTTAATACTCGGTGAAAATTAATGAATTTCTTCCATTATATTTGTGGCACATGATTAGTTTTTAACTGGTGTACATCTATGCTTAAAATGTGTACACTTATGTGAATCTGATAGAATTTAATAGATCAGTTTGTTTTATCTGGAAATGATATTGTACGCGACCACCCGCATGACATTCTAGGACATTGAAGATGAATTAAGTCAAGAGATCGAGTTATGCACAAACATCTCATAATTTTGCAAGTAATCCTTAACGAAAATCAATACGGGCGTCAATCAGTTATCTTGTTCATCTCATTTGTGAAGAAATATTCATTTCTCTTATGAATGTTCGTTTATCTCAATTTTTATGAAATATAACCTACCAGATGGAGAGTCCGGAAAATAGTTTTTTGTATGGAATTTCACAATTTGTTAAATTGTGTGACAATTAGTTTTTTGAACTTTAACACAAATATATCATAGTCTACTAAAAATGGAATAAATTTTGTTTAAATAAATAATATATATAGTGTAGGACGACTCAGTCGCCTCACCTGAGACTATTGAAACAATATCATTTATTTATAAATTATATCAATAATCTACAAATTATTTTGTATAAACAGTTGTCGTTTATTATAGTTATTATTGAAGAATAAAAATGCTTGTTGTTCATTTTATCAACCTGATGGTGATAAATACTATCCTACAATTTCAGCACATGTTTTTTTCAAGTGTGCGCCATTTTGTCAAAAACGTTAAAAGTAAACTTTCTTTAGTTCTGGCCATAGCTAGTTACTTACACAGCAATGACAATTAATCTGTAAACCATTTCAAATAATCTGTTACCTGAAATTGAGGACGCAGCAAAAGAATGTTTGCCAGAAGCTACTTCATTTAAATTAATAAAATGTTATATGATATAATACTGATTGATCAAAAACAATTGTCATCTAAAAATGTGTACTTAATTTATTTATCAAATAACTGATCGCAAACAAATTTTAGTGAGATGAAAAAAAGATCTATTTCATCTTTTTTTGTAATGCTTAGACTTCCCTCTTGAAGTTGGATTCCTTTGGAAAGACTCTTACAATTTTCAATTATGTAATGTCAAAACGTGTGTTTTAATACTGCTTTAATAGTTTTAATTACTGTTTAATCTTCTATATTAACTTTTTAGTTTGATTGCAGTTTGAAAATTGATTTCATTCTTGACAATTTATTTGGCAGTAGAAAAAAAAAAAGAAAAATTGAAAAAAAAAAATTGAAAATGTTTGTTTCAAACTTTCAGAACCAAACTAAAAGTAACTTACACACTTCTTATGATAAAACAGCTTCGGTCAAAAAATTTTTCTATTTTAGATCTATAAAGAAAATAATACAAATATTTTTTATATTAAAAAAAAATTTTGATTTTTTAATCAAGTTTTCATTAACGTTAAAATCTTTAAGTGTGTAATATATGTGTAAATCTACACAACAATACGTATTATTAAGGCGCCGGTTATTTAAAGACCCTTCAACCGGAAGCAGAGCGCTATGGTAGATTTTATTCAGTGCATGGGAACAAATTTTAAATGTAATGAATCAATTTGATGCAAATTCTTGTATAGTTCGTTCACGGACAACAATATATTATTTTATACTTTAGTCATTTTCATTATTGTAATCAAAGAAATACAGAATAATTGGAAGCACATGGTAATACAGCTACAATAAATAATATCCATTTATTAAACGAGCTACTCAAAAAATAGTTTTTTTTTAAAGATAGGAAAATGAACATCGGAGGTTTTTTATAAATAGTGTAAAATTGTGTTATGTAATTTTTACATTTTCTTGTTTGAATAGTTAGTAAAACTTATTTATAATATTCAATGCTATTGTAAAGCATTGTATTTTTTTTTAATTTATAATCTTAAAATAATTATTAAACTTGTTCAGTGCGTTTATAAAATTAATCATTTAAGAAAATGAAAAATCTGTAATATTTATTATTGATATTATAATATATACTATAATAGCTACTGGCAATAAAAATAGTATAACTCATATGAAGAGACTTCACTGTAATTACAATACACTCTCTACATGTTTGTATTTTTGAATAGAGTTCATTTTTAAAATGACCTTGTATGAGACTAAACTTTGATATCTGCACATACTCGGCGTCAGATGTGATTCTTAGACCGAAATTCCATTAGCGTTGTCTCATCCTGTTGGCCGCAGTTGGCAATATGTTTGAGCACTCTGTGTAGGGCTTGACTTTCAGTCTGTTAAAAAAGAAACTGCTCCGACGCAGCCACACGCACTAACTTAAACCCGCACCGTTAACTTTCGAGTCTATATTCTATGGTTTCGTACATATATTCATATTCATGTGTGTTGGTATTTAGTACAGATTGAATAAACACAAGTGGAAATGCTATTTCTACATTTTGTATACTGATACAAGTTGAAGAAATATGGAAACTGGAAACTTGAACGAACAATGTAACACATACTATTTCACTGAATCTAAAATAAGAAATATATTTTGATGACTGGTATTTTCCCCATATCAAGAAACTATACATAGGTCTACCTGAATCATACATGTCCTACTTATGTACCATAAAATATATTAATTTATGTATTTTATTGAAAATGTGTATTTTTAGGTATTTATTATATATTTTAACTTGTGTATAAAAGTTTTTCATAAGACATCACGCAAATAACATATACAAGAACTTTCGCAATAACCTGAATGTATTATTATAAATATTTTTTAATAGAAATTAAATCAACAATATTAATTAGCAATAAGAAAATTTGGTGTTTGGAATAGAAAAAAGAAAGAGTTCGGATAAATAAACTAGAAGAAAATTGCAGCCAATAAATCATATATTATTTTATGAAAATCATAGCTTACTGAAAACAATGTATATATGATTGTCGTATATTATTTGGCGTTATGTAAATTACAATTATTCTGATATATGCACGTTGGAAAAAAGACATTATCTCAACACCGGAATATAAAATCCTCGGATATCGTAGAACCACGGAATCAATTTTCGTGCAGTATAGTATTGTGCAAATCGCGAATTTCAATTAAAAAGACATGTACAAGAAGGTTGCACACATTTGATTACTCGAGACAATTTTTTTTTTCAATCACAATATTGAAATCCTTATTATTTATGTAATTGAAGTTATCCACGTGGATCATCCACGAATGTGAACTTAGAAAAATTTTGGTAAAAAAATTTTTTTTTCCATAGATTAAGTTAAAGTTGATT